>BSBM01001191.1:1090000-1397500 GCA_027924585.1 Larix kaempferi
ACTACTAGATGATCCTCCACCACTGGAAGGTGGTGGCTCTACCCCACCGACAGGTGGCGGCTCTACTCCACCCATAGATGGTGGCTCTGATGGCCCCGCTCGGTACGTACCTTGAAGATACGTGCTATGGCGAACAACTGCCTGTGCCAACAGTAGGAAGGACTCCCGTGTCTCTGGGACCAACTGATGTGCAAGCGGCACATCTGGCCTGGGTAGCTTCCTACGAGGTGGAGCTACTAGGCGATTGGGATCTATATGCCTCGCATTGGGACGTTGCTGAGGCATCCCCATCCCAACGCTGTGGTACTCCAAGATATCAAAATAGTTAACATGCTTCCCCATCACAAATTCTGCATACATCTTTCTCAAAAAATATAGGGGCATTTCCTTGTTGTTGTGTGGTGGTGCATCAAACACCATGTACCATCGGTCGATCCAGTTATCTATGAATGGTTGATATGTACCCCACTCGATAGAAATGTGCCTTTTGTTTTCATTCAGGATTTCATCCATCCGTGGATCTCTAAAGAGGGAAAATATATGTTGTTTTGAGATTTTCAACTTCTTGACTTCTTTGTACCTAAGTCCATCCTGATATTGTTGCCTCTTTCTTTCTCTGAATGTGGCAATATCTTCCAGTGCACCATCAGACCTACTAAAGGTCTCTATCATTGCATCCAAATTGGATGCAAGCATAAGATGTCTATCATCAACAATAGTAATTGAGGCTCGAATTTCTCTGAGCCTCTGAATTTCTCTTTGGATGTCTGAGTGTGCATCCATGGTCGTCATTGCAATCAAAAAATAAAAAAACAAATAATTAAAAACGTATACATGTGCTATAATGACATCTCTCAAAAATGAAAAATGTACAAACTTTGTGCAAGAACGAATACATTGCAAACATAAATATCATTTCATATGACCATTGCAGGCATACATTATGGGTCCTTGTGGGCATAAGGGTGGAGACCATGCAGGCATAAAGACCATGATGATGTGGCAAAGATATGTATTCTTATTGGTTAAGAATGGGCAATACAAGAAAAAAGACAAGGTGATGGGCATTGACACACCTAATGAGCCAAATGACCCATACTATGGTCATTTGGAGTTGGTCCTAATACCCTGGACAAGGATGACTTGGAGATAACAAGTGACATGAACAAAGAAGCATGAAGTGAACAAAGAAGCTTGAATTTGACACTTGGCAATGAGATTGGGGGCATCCCTTATGGCATCCGCAGGCATCTAGGAATGAAGCTGATGGACATGCAGGCATGTGGACAAGGTGACATGCGGGCATCTTGAAGATGCATATGCAGGCATGTTTATGGAAGTTGTGGGCATCCTGGAGGCATTCCAAAGACCCCCATGCAGGCAATTGAAGAAGGTCTAGCTGCAGGCATGTTCAAAGGCATAAATATGGCCCGTGCAGGCATGAGTTACAATCTAGTGTGGGCATGCTGGAAGCAATAGAAAATGGTGATGATGTGGGTATGAAGACCACGTTCAGGTTGGAAAAAGAAAGACTAAATCAATATATACGTATATATATATATTTATAATTTATGAGGTGTTTATGGAAATCAAATTAAAATTTGATTTAATATTGACAAGTTGGCTTCTTATTTGATGAGGAAATTATGGAGACAAAATTACAAAATTAAAAAATTACAAAGATTATATCTTGTGTTTCTTGTGCAATGTGTTGATGTGTTTACTTGATGAATGGCATGTGATTGGCACATAGTTCATGGATGAATATGATATTGAAGTGATACATTGTGTCTAACAGGGTGGATGTAAAATTCATTAAGGGATTGATAGTAGGGAGGAATTAAGATATGTTAAATAACAAATTTTATAATTTTTAGTTTTGGTATTTCATTTACAAAGATTTCTAGTTTAGGGCAACATCAAAATTTATATTTTTAATGATGAAATGAGGCAAGGATTTGGATGCTTACCTTTCCAATCCTCCGTGCAAAATGAAATTTCCCTCGTTGAGCTTCCAAATCTCCCACGTTGAGCTTCTCCAATGTGTTTTTGGCAAGAGGAAATCGCTCGAGCATTCGCGTTTTGAAGAAATAGTGGGTAAAACAGTGTCGCGGTGCGCGGACTGTTTTCTTTTGTTTATATTAACCAAAACGCGTGCGCGTTTTGTATCACTATAACACGCGCGCATTTTGGACTCCTATCCTACATGTCAATTGACATGGCAAGGTCGAAGTCCGCCCATGCCTAGTTTTAAGTAAGGCTCGCGCGTTTCTAATTTACACAATTCTCGCGTGTTTTGGGAATGCACGATTGCACCGAAAGGGTCCCTCAACTTCGTGCGAGGGTCCGTATACCTCACAAGAAAGATTAAGCAGGAAAATAGAAGAAGAGTGCAGAATGGAGCAGCAAAACATAGATGCAATAGAACTCAGATAGAAGCAGAATAACATCACACACTAATTCATTAATCATAATACGAACAATAAATACTACAATGGTGGAGAGGATTCGAATGCCAAGGTGGAAATTCGAATTAGCCTGCATGGGCATGGCTTATCTGTACTAGGAGTCATCATCATCATCATTGGAGTGTCAACAATACACCACTATGAGTCCTAATCATCTTCAGTGGAGTCATCATTGCACAAGTAACGATCAACCAGGTGTCAAACTGAGTCTAACTGAGTGTGGTAGGTGAAACTAGCACATGGAAGCACTAATGTAGTGAAGGAGGCTCAGTGGAGGGCGCATGGGGAGCTGACTAGAGTCAAAATAGGCAATCTAGTCTCACTAGGGGTCCAACGGAGTGTTTCAGTTAGTTAACAAGTCAATCAATCCTCAAATCAAGGAGAAATCCACAAATAACTCAACTAACTGAAGTGTAACTGAATGGTAGGTGAAGAAGGGCGCATTTCTCATGTGGTAGGTGAAAGGAGGGTGCACTAAGCACTAGGAGGGCTAGAAATGATCAGAAAGAAGCTCCCGGGGCTAGCAAAATGGGGACTAGGTGTTGGGACTGATGACTAGGATGCATGCAATTGCATGCCTGCATGCAAAAATGCAAAATAATGAAAATGGTGGTAGGACTAGGATGGAGTAGGGGAATATTCTAACACCTACCTTGTTGTCCTGAATTCAACATAACCTGCAGGAAATTCAAGAGATGCAATAATGATCTGGTGTTCCTCAACTTATTTATAAAACAAAAAATTTCCCTTGAATTCCAAAGTAATTAAAATATATATTTATGAAAATCTGTCCAACTGAAGAGATGCGGGATATTCAAGAAATACAATAATGATCGGGTGTTCCTCAACTTATTTATAATCAAAACAAACAAAATCATGTGGTGTTCCTCAATTTGATTATGATTGAAACAGTAAAAAAAATCATGCGTTGTTCAAGAATTTGTTTATAATGGTCATGATTTCCTTGTTTGTTTGTTTATAATCCAAACAAACCAGACAATCATGCCGTGTTAGTCACCTTGTTTATGAACAAAACAAACAAAAACCAAGTTATAACGTTTATGATGAAAACAAACAAAACCAAGTTACAAGGAAGCGTAGAACTGCAGACATTTTGAGTGACCCAAATAAAAAGTTACAAGGAAGCGCAGCAGAATAGCAAACATGGAGATAAAATTGCAAGGAGTGGTTCGCAAACATTTTGAATGTATATCTTAAAATTTGGGGTAGCCTCTATGTTTTTCTTAGATTACATTAGGATGAGACAAGAGTACTATCTGGATTGATTTTATGGCAGTCCTTTCAATCTTAGATTGCACTAGGATGAGACAAGAGTACTGTCTGGAATGATTTTATGGCAGTCGTTTTTATCTTAGATTACACTAGGATGAAACAAGAGTACTGTCCAGTTTAATTTTATGGTAGTCCTAAACTCTAAATAAACAATTATAATATATATATATATATATATATATATATAATAACTTGTTTCACTCAACTTATTACTTATCCACAAGTTAAGTGGCTTTGCTAGTATCTTTAGAATTTGGGGTGGATTAGTCATAGATTGCACAAGGATGAGACAAGTGTACCATGTAGATTGATTTTATGGCCGTACTAGAAATAAATATTATATAAAAAAAGAATACCAAAAATAAGTGATAGCTATAAATGGATAATTGGTAGCTATATACATGGATAATTGGTAGCTTATGCATGAATAACTTGCGGCTATTAGTACAAAACTTAACTTTTATAAGTATTCACCCACCAAAAATTAAGTGGTTGTGCTAGTTGCTAAAAATTAAATGTGATTTATAAGTATTCACCCACCAAAAATTAAGTGGCTGTGCTAGTTGCCAATAAAAATTAAAAATTAAGGGATAATTGGTAGCTTATGCATGAATAACTGAATAACTTCCACTGTTATTACAAAACTTAACTTGTGATTTATAAGTATTCACCCACCAAAAATTAAGTGGTTGTACTAGTTGCTAATAAAAATTAAATGTAACCTATAACTGAATAACTGCGGCTGTTAGTACAAAACTTAACTTGTAATTTATAAATATTCACCCACCAAAAACTACGTGGCTGCACTAGTTGCTAATAAAATACATAAAAATTAAATGTACTAGTTGCTGCTAATAAAAATTAAATGTACTAGTTGCTAATAAATTAAATGTACCCTATAAGTATTCACCCACCAAAAATTAAGTACCTGTGCTAGTTGCTAATAAAAATTAAAAATTAAGATAGTTGCTAATAAAAAATAAAAATTAAGCGACTGTGGTAGTTGCTAATGCTAACAAGTGATGTCAAGTAATAAGTGATGAGAAGTTAAACCTTGAACTATAATGCACATAGCTGCATTATAGCTATAGCTGATAAGTGATGTGAAGTTAAACCTTGAACTATAATGCACATAGCTATAGCTGCTGTTCCTGGTTGGAATGTTAACTCGGTTCAATGTTAACTTCCTTGTTTCGATATGTAAACAAAAACGAAAGGCTAACAAATGGTAACCTACTTGTTTCGATATGTAAATAGAAAAGACCAGGCAAGAACCAAAGCTATAGCAGAACAATAGTAGACATCACAGATGAGTACGGCTGAAGATCTAACATCAAAAGGCCAATGCAATATACAATTTATAAACAAAAATATGTAAAACAAAAGCACCATTATACAATTTTATAATCTTGAGGAGCGTAATACATAGAAATAACCAGTAAAACCGAGGTCCCCAATATCAAATGGCGCCACTTTACATACATATATATCGCAGTAATCTTCACATAATCTTCTGGGTAACAATGGCACAGTACAGTTTATTAGCCCACCATTCAAAGTCACTATTGAAGGAGTGTCTACTTAAACCAGCTTTCCAAATGTTGTAAATACCTTTCTGCTCAACCAGTGGGAGCGTTTCAGCAATATCAATCATCCCCCTCTCCAGTTCTTCCTTTCCACTGCTGCCAAAAAGACAAATATCCAGATCGATCATAGTATGAAGCCATTTTGTAAGGAAAAATACACAAAATGCTGTATCAGTGATTATATCTCCATTGCCCAGAATTTTCATAATCCGGTCAATTAGAATAGTTCGTATATCTTTCAAACAATCCACCCTATCCCGTATACTCCATGGATTACGAGTACATAGCATTAGTGCAGAAACTGCATTAGGAAGGTGGGCATCTTCACAAAATATTTTGAGCACACTTTCAAACAATTCACCATCACACCGCTGACTGACATCCATTAGCCACAGCAAGGCAGAAGAAGCACAACGGAAGGCCTTTTAATCATTAGACTTAATACATTTTAAGTTGCTTCTGAACTCTTTCATAACTGCAGACCTGCATGTATCTGCAACCGCTGAGGATGAATCTGTGGCCTCGAAGTAGCCTTTTATGTATTTCTCCACTGTAATCAGATAGCCCGGACTATGCAAATTATTCGAAATGATCTTTAACAACATTTCCTGCAGAGACTCCTGCAGTATCTGTAGACCCTGATTCTCGGATTTGAGTTCCCCAGTACCAAGTCTGGCAGCTAAATCGGGCAAAGTATTTATCTCCAGAGCCGACAGTAGCGATCGAAGTGTGGCTTCTTGGCTTGGACTCCAACGAACAGCGCTCAAATATCTCATACATTCTTTCATGCAATCATGAAACAACAATTCTGAAGCAACTGGTAGGATTTCCAGGGCTTCATCGACGCTCGAGAAACAAATGAATCGATTGCCTGCTTGAGACGAATACATGAGCTGAAGACATTTAATATAATTCACAGAACTGCAAGGACTTGTTATATTGATTTTAATGGGCCGCTTGACAGAAGACCAGCGCTCAGACAGCATGGTTTCGTAAAATTCAGATTTTATCAGAACTGGAGAATGAAGATAAAGAGGATTCCCTTCGTGCTCTATGCCATTTGAACCTGTTAACTTTAGCTCTATGTCTGCCTTGTTCTGGTCCCCGAATTGCAACCGACTTTTGGCCATTGCTGCACGCAGCAATATAGAGAATGTTGCAATGTTTTGATTGTTGTGGACGCTATGTGCACTCATGCTTTGCTCTGCAAGATGTCAATTTGGCACACAACATGCATGAGATGAGCTCTCGTTAAAACACGTATATGACAACAAGTTCTGTCGGTGGAATTTCGTTTCTAAAGGTCGACACAATTGCTTCCGCCGCCCCATGCCCCTACAACACGTTTGTATATCTAAACTGGTGGCAAAAAAATGAGTTGGTATCCTGCCATTAACAACAATGGTGAAAGTTAACGGTTGGATTCAAGGTGTAGACAAATAAGTGGCAAAATTGAGTTTGAAGGATTCAAGGTGTAGACAAGCAATTGCAAAAATGAGCCTGAAAGAATCTTACACTCACACTAGAAAAGGAGAGAAAAGGTAATTTCTTCAGAGGGACCATAGTCATTATAAACGATCCAAAAGGCAATAAATGTTAAATGTTAGTCATTCAAATGTTGTTGTTCTTGATTTCCAAAGATTGCAAGGTGAGACTAAAATAGAAAATGAGGGAAAACAAATTTCTTCCCAACTAAGGGGAAGCAAACATATATTATGTGCACCAGCCTAATGTGTTACATTTACATTCTAAAATCTAGGATTGCATTAACATGGTAGGAATCGTTTCTTTAAACACAAGGAATATAGAAAAAAATGTGTATGTGCAAAAAATCAAAGAAATGATTAGAAATAATCCTATGTTATAGAAAGATACATGGACAATTGATATGTACAAGTGCAAGAAGAGGTTGAAGTAAATAGGAACCCACATTATAGATTAAAAAAAGAAAATATATTTCCAAAGATAATGAGGCTTGCAAATTATCCAAGAGGAAAAACACAATAAGCATTCAAATGTCTTAGTTTAGGATTCTCAAACCTTCTAAGGAAATATTGGAAGTAAAAACAAAAGAAAACAAATTTCCTTGAGGTTAAGGAAGGGAAAAAAACATTTTGTTGTTGAAGAGAAATTCCATATACATATAGAAAATATACATTGCTAGATGCAATGAGACTTAGTGTAGAAAGACGTTAAAAGTTGATTGTTTCATTTGTATGCACACGGAGTTGAGTGAAAACAAAATGACTTGAATAGATGCAAAGATGCAATTGTCCAAAGTAGTTGGATTTGCATGTTTGTAAAAAAGCCTTACAACATGAACAAATTGCAAAACTCACGGTCCCAAATCACATTAGACGAAATATATGCATATGCAATATGGTGAAGCATGTATGTGAAATAGAGGAGAAGCATGTATCATCTCATTGAGAACTTTTTCATAAAGAACATGACTTTGCCTACAATACAACAAATATTTTTTATAAAGCAATGTAAATTATTCTTAATCAAATGCTTAGATGTATTTGGATAGTAATAAGAAAAGGTAAATTAAAGGGAAGAAAACTAGTAGTTGAAGATGTCAAAAATAAGGTAAACTTGCATTGTATTTTGAAATCAAGTATTGATTACATGGACTTGAGAATAATTCACACATCGCTAGACTACCATATGCATTTTCCCCAGAACTAATAAGTAATGATCCAACAACTAGGGCCACCAACCTTCATTGTATCATTTACTAGAGTAGAGAATCATTGGAAACCATTAATCAAGGCACTAAAACAAATAAGAGTTCATACACTTGTTCCCATTGAAAATGAACTAGAAGAAAATGAAGGTGCATCTTTGATTGGAAATGACCATGTCACATATGTGTAGTAGTATAGAATAGAATCACGTATTTATGCCAACTACTTTCTTATGATTACAAATACTGTGGTGAGGTTATAGATTATGTCTTCATAAAACAGTTCCAAAATCGACAAAGAAAACATGACCACATATTGTTATGGATTAAGGATGCACCAATATATGGAAGAGACACAAATGTTGAAATAAAATTCTTTGTACACTACAAGGAAAAGGCCCTGTAGCGGAGGTTATAGCGAATGCTCCTCTCAAAAGAGTCCAAATATCCGTTTATAAAGGAGGTCACTAGCGCATGTGAGTGGTCGGAGTTTTTACCAGAGGTTTTTATCCGGTGCACTTATTTTAATAGGAGCGCACTAGTGTGTTTCCAATACCAATGCACCGGGAATCCATATACCATGTTGCACTGCATCCAAAAAAATCATCAAATGCAAAAACCAAAACAAAAAAATCTAAATCGGTGTGTTAGGTAAACATAAATGCCCCAATGCATTTCCTTAAACATAAACGCCCTGTACTATATTTTATTAAAAAAAAATATTTTATTAAAATATTCTTAAGATTTTGTTTAGAATATTATACGCAATGCGTTTTCTAATACTAAATGCCCCAGTGCGTTTATTAGACACGAAATCACCATCGCATATTTTATTAAAAATAAAAAACATTTATTTTATTTTAAAACCTAGTTAAATTTATTTAAAACCCTACACTCGGTGCGTTACCTATCACAGCATGCACCGGTGTGTGTAAAAGTATCAAACGCACCGGTGAATGTGCTATTAAAAAATAATATATTTTATTATTTTATTAAAAAAATGTTAAATGTTACTTAAAACCCTACACCAGTGCATTATCTAACAAGACACGCCCCGGTGTGTGTCAATTAACCGAATGCACCGGTATGTATTTCATAAAAAATAAAAAATAAATATTTAAAGAAAACATTAAATTGTGTTGAAAAAACCTAACGACGGTGCGATTATGTTCTAAACCACCCCGGTGCATGCATTATTATCGGGCACACGAGAACAAGGTTTTATATAAAAAAAATATTGCATCGTCAAACTCATTTTTACCCATGTATAGTGTGTTTGAGCCATCTGCACCGATGTCATAAATTACCCACTAGACGCCCTGCCACCTATGCCCATTCCTCATTGGTTGTGGACACATTACTGATTCCCATTGGCCGCTAACTCGAGTTTGAATTTTTCTAAACGGTGGGAAAAAATTCAAATTCTCCATACATCATCAGGATGCCTCTCCGATGTGAGGTTCAACAGGTAAATTAATTGTTATTTCATAATTTAAATTTTTAGTGGATTGAATTTTGAAATTGAGCAATTTTGCTCATTTTCCCCAAAAATTTAAAACAATTGTGCTAAGTTCGAGCGGTTCAGCTCGCACCAGATGTGGTGCACCCTATAAAAAAATTATAGGGAGCACTACCCACGAGGCGATACGAACATATTTAAAGCACCACTTAAATGGTGCACTTTACTTTTGTAGTGCATCGAAGAAACATTAGTTTCATTTTAAAAATAATGAACTAATTAGCGGTGCATGTCCATATCAATGGAACGCATTGTCCTTCCGATATACCTATGTGTATCGATCGCACCGATAAATATTATAAAAAACAAATTAAAATAAAATAAAGGGTGCTTTTAATTCAATACTGCACATCGTGACCAGTGCGTTAGCGTGAATGTAACGCATCGCTCTAGATAATTTAGCATTTACATACCCTAAATAAGCATAATTCAACAGTACTCCTAGTGCACGTCAGCGAACCAATTGTTTGTTCTCTAACGTGTAATAGGCGCACCATGGACACATTCCCTATCAACCTTAAAATGACAAAAACAACGGAGCTTCTAGTTATAATCAGCGCAGTGGTTATGGTGCATTCAAAAACCAAATTTTGGAAATGCACCGGTGTGTTTTTAATTTGATGCACCTCCTTAACAATCGAATTTTTAAAAAACTATGAAAATATCTTAACAGTGTGATGCGTTTCAGTATATGTACCGAGTTAGCCGGTGCGCTTAAGTCTAACGAGTGCACCATTTAAATTAAAAACCTCCGTATAAAACATCGACGGTGCACCCATTAAACATAATTGCACCGCAACTTGTCCACCCTATTTACGAGGCAATGACATGTCCACAATGCACTTGTACTATGGTTTAAAATGTTAACTAATTGAAAACAGTGCGCTACGTTACAATATTTGCATTGAATCAATTGGTGTTTATCTGTAAATGGAGCACCGGTAAAGTAGGAAATTAAAAAAACACTTAATACATCGATCGTGCAATTAATAAACAGTGACATGTTGTTTACAGTGCGTTCATGTTTAAGGGACGTACTGTGATGAACATTTTAAAATGTTAAAATTTCCAATGACCCCCTATTTATCGGGGTGCGTGTCTAGGTAAAAAGCACCGTTGGTAGTGCAGTTTGTATACAAATGCATCGTGGGCAGTGCAGTTGGTGTATGAAATCACCTTGGGCGGTGCACCCATGTTATTTAGGCGCACTGCACCTAAAAACTTATTGTTTTGAGAGAAAAATGTATTATTGATGTTATTAAATAAGATGTTAATTAAACGAAATATTACATGTTTTTATATATATATATTTATGACACTGATTCATGTTATATATGAAATAGAGACGTGAGGGGCGACGAGCTGCTCGGCATGAGCGTGCACAGGTGGATCAGTTCAACATGGTCAAAGAATGGGAAGTTAGGGAAAGGGAGATGGATTTTTACCCTCGCCCCATTTTTGCTTAGACTCTAGAGATCTTGAGGTTTGTCAGCCTTTTGAAGTTCTATCAGGATGCTACATCCCTCAAGGGTAACTCTTCATTGTTGTGTCAGTTCATACGACATTGGGATCATCATAGGAAAGAATTCCGTGTTGGTCTCGGCCAGTGGTTCCATCCCACTAAGGAGGACATAAATTTCATCACTGGGCTATCCAAGAGAGGGAAGGATTTTCCCTAGTTCCTTGATGTCCCATCTAGTGCTACAACAAAGAGTCATCTAGCTTACTCTCTGAGATATATCAGTGACGAGTTCGTCCATCCCTATGATTTTCAGGTGAGAAATGGGCAACTTAGGATCTCTGCTTTTGGTTGAGAGGAGGTTAGGCGCTTCTCTCTTTTTTTTACGACACTGGCACACTCCACCAGTGATGGGCAATGCATTAGTTTCCTTTTATGGTATTATGTTGACTCTTTAGTGCAGATACCTAGAGGCATTAGGTGGTATGCCATTTTTTTTTGGTAGTTTTTTTATGCTTTGGATAGATGTCATGAAGTGATTGATGGGAGGTACAACTTTAATTTCTATTCAGATATTTTTTATCTATTTTTTTAGAGGTTTTCGGCCACCGGGACATCATTTCAATGCCTCCCTTATAGGCCGATGATAGAGGTGTATATGCACATGTGGGGGGAGATGATTCCAAAGAGGGAGAATCCTGACTTCCCATCTAGGATCACTTCAAATGCAATCGAGATGCTAGGAAGTGAGGAGTACCAGGCACTAGACATTGTGCTATATCCATATGCGGGCTTGGACTGGAGAGGGTGCCCCGAGATCTTCTTCACACCAGAGAATACACTAGATGAGAGAGGTAATATTACCATTATGTTTAAATTACTCTAGTTTCATTTTATTCTCTTTATACTTAATGCAAATGAAATATGTTCTAAATATTAAATTGTTTAATGAAATTGTCTAATTATTATTATGTACTATATATTTTGCATACATTGGCACATTCAATGGTGAGTTCGATCTACCTCCTCCCACTCAGGAGGATGAGGATATGGAGGAGACCGATTAGGCCGTGCCACAGTTGGCTAGTAGACATCTTGGCCACCATCCACACAGGCCCCAGGATAGATATCACCGGGATGTCATAGACATGTTGGCGACATCGTTGGCAGATTACGGGGGTCATCCTCTACAAGTGCACAGCATTGTTCAACAGCCTCACCTTGCGGAGATATGGAGGATTTTTCCTTGTGATATGAGGTTTTGTATGCATCATATTGTCGGTGCATGCATTCAATTAGCTTCTAGGAGGGATGACCATCAACCTCCTCCTCCACCTCCACCCCCTCCTCCATCAGCTTTGAGATCTACTACTCCACCTCTTCCTCCATCATCTACTACTCCACCTCCTCCTCTGTCATCTACTACTCAACGTCCTCCTCCATCATATTCGTCGACATCTCATCCACCTCCTCCTCTTCCACCTCCTCCTCCATCAACTCCTTCATCGTCTCCTCTACTCCTACTCGACCGACCTGTCAATCTCACTTCATCATCTCCTCTACTCATGCTCAATTGACCTTTCGATCCTACTAATCATCCCCATCATCCACCATTTTTTGCTCTAGTCGATTCTATTATATAGATGCTTAAAGGGGGTTGTACAATTCATCTTGATGGACCTATCCATGCTTCTCTTCGAGCTCTTTTTTCCCTGGCAGAGGTATTGATTCCTTTGGCTCTATTGGTAGAGTTTTTTATGCCTCTAGCTATGTTGACAAAGGAGTTGATACTGCGTCTGGCTCTGGTTAGAGAGATAGTGATGATGCCTCTACAGGAAGGGGTGGATCAGATATGTCATAGAAGTTATTGGACTGGAGATATATATTTGGCATATTGTATCATCAGTTTGATGTTATATATGTTGATATCTATATATATACTACATTTTTCATGTTTATGTTGATGTTTATTTATATGTACTTGATGGTGATGTGTATGTTAGCTTGGGTTAGATGATGTTTGTTAGATGTGTGTGATGGTTATGCATGTTATAATATAATGTGGCTTGTGTTATGTTAGATGATGGCAATGTAATGTTTAATATGTTATGCTCATGTTTATGTTTATTTGTATGTTTATGATGATATATCAATGATTTTTATGTTTTATGTTAGATGGTGAAAATGATCATGATGATGTATGTTTATGTTTATGTGGTGAAAATGATGATGGTATGATTATGTTTATGGTTATGGTTATGTTTATGATTGGATGATGATGTTTATGTTTATGTTTATTATGGTATGATGATGTTTATGTTTATGTTTTTTAGATGGTATGATGATATCTATTTAAACTTATAAATTAGAATATTTATTAATGTCATGTGATTGATTGATCATGTGTTTAAAATAGTGATTGTTAGATGGAGACAATGATAATGATGGTATGTTTATGTTTATGTCGTCAAAATGATGATGATGGTACATTTATGTTTGTGCATATGGTTAAGTTTATGATGGTATGATCATTATTCTTATGTTTATGTTTGTTAGGTGTTGAAAGTGATGATGATCGTATGCTTATGTAAAAGAACTTTGTACTATTCAAAATGTGGGTCTTCAAATCACTAACTATTTTAGTCGACAACAACATTACAATTTGCATTGTAATTTATGTTACAAATGAAGTTGTTGTCACGACTTAACAAGTGTTGAAAGCACTAGAAAGTTTTCAAAGTTTTCAAAATTTTAGCATCATTTCGAACATTTTTCATATTAAATAATTCTTGATTTGAGAATAACTTACTTACAGTTCACACTCATAAACATAACATATCAACTATCACTACAACACAAGTCAATATTTTAGACCTTTGTAAAGAAAGTTACTAGGTTTTTAATTTTGGTCAAAATTGTAGCATCATTTCAACCATTTTTCATATTAAATAATTCCAACCTAATCACATATAGGTTGATATATTGGTTAGAAAATGAATTTGAAAGTATGGTTGGTTGGTAGGTCATTAGAAATGTGAAAATATGGATTGGAGTAATGGTAATTGAAAATGTGGAAAAATGTTTCAAGTAATTTGGTTTAAAAAAAATTACATAATATAATTGAATTAAAATTATTGTTGAATTAAATATGTTTATGAATTTTGTATTGATAATGGATGAAGTTGTGGCAACTCTATGATTTATGAATGTTGCATAATATGTCATAGTATCATGTTTGTAATTGTTGTATAATTTGCAGTCATAGTATTATGTTTATGTAATAATATATATGTTTATTTGGTTTTCATATTGTTTTCATATTATTTGTATGGATATTATAATTTATTGTAATTAATTTCTTAATAATGTAGTAAAATTTGTGGTAAGATTATACTTATATATATATAATAATATTATTAATTTGTTGTAACATTATGTTGAGCATTACAAAATAATATATAATGATTTTTAATAAGGAAATTAAGTATTCATCATGTAATGTTGTATATAACTTAATTATTCAAATAATAAACATAAGTTAATCATTTTTTATAAGTGTAGCCAAACATCATAACAAAAAGTCAAGTATTAACATGTAATATTATTATAATATATAAATATGAACATCACAAAAAAATGTAAATATCAACATCAATATGACCTATCAATGTATCATTCAAGATTTTTATTGTTTTGACAATAACTCACTTTACAATGACAAATATAAAATCTCTATTAGGAAGTAAAACAAATACTTAATTAAAAGAACGCCATTTTCTCTCAATTGTAAAGCCAAAAGTTGCATTCTCCAAACTTATTATTATTAATCATGATATTCATTATATAATATAACATTAGTCCACATTGAAGGAACACATTTTATACCCTCTAAAACATTTAGGTGAAGGAACACTTCACTATAGTGACTTGTCCACACATATGGCTCTTTCTTGCTAAAAGTTTAGTTGATTCAGTTGAAAGGAAACTTCAAATACATAAGGATTTGATGTGATGGGTCGACGAGCCATCAACAATGAAACTTCAAAGACATATAGATATGAATATGTATATCCATATGAACTAAATGGAAAGCAAGAAAGATATTCTCTAACTATGGAACATATTTCACATCAGATTGGTTGTTAACCAACTCAAATTATTTAAACACTGCATCCAGTAATCAACTTTCCATTTCCACCATCATAACATGAAAAATAAACAATATAATTAGACCCTTCCTAATAACAATAACAAAATCATATCTCAATATGTAAATGATGAAATAAAACATGCACATATCACTCTTTGTTGTCATCACCCTCGTTATCTTCCTTGGTTGGCATGATAGCACTGTTGTTCTCATAAACATGTTTAGATCTAGGTTCATGTCTTAATATGAGCCACCAATCTCTATCCAACACATCCAATTGAAAGAACACTTGGTTGCAGTGTTTTTGGAAAACATAAGGCTCCTTACTTTCATCCCACATCTTTCTAGAGTTGATACATATAAACCCACTTTCATGATATTCCTTTACAGTATTCATGTCGAATGTGTCCTACCACCTGCACCTAAAAATAACACATTTGAAAGATGAGAAGTCCACTTGAATGATCTCATGTATCTTTCCAACATAACCCAACATCCCTCCTATAAGGTCTCGATCGCGGTGGCTAGCACGACTAGATTGTTCGAACTGGAATTACACTCCAGAGTCTTGTGTAAGATGTCCATTATCAGCATCCTCGTTGTGAAAATGATGTCCATAATCTCACATAGATGGGAATGAGTGCACCTGTAAAAAATGTTAACAAATGATGGTGTCGTATGTCTAATAACCCAACCATTAATTTAATAAACATAGATGTTATAATTTAAAGTTGAATTATAAAATCCCATGGGGGATAGATCAATTGGTAATGAGTAATTGAGTTGAGAATTTGTAATGGAAGGCCACAAGTTCAAATCCCTATGGGTACTTACTTACAAAAAAAAAGTTGCATTGTAAAGTTAGAAATGTATAGAAAGAGATTATTATTGAGTTGTTGCACCTGATCCTAATGTTTAGTGCATCTACCTCTTCAGGAGGGTCATGACCAGATGCACCATATTTCTCTCTGACTTGGTCTGCAACCCAACTGTTGGGACAAATCATTGGCATGTTTTCTTTTAAATGATTTGGAAAAGGCATGCTTCTACCATGAAACCTCCTGAATTGTTTTTTGTCAATGTCCCATTTCCTCCTTTCTATTCATTATACAATGCGACCCACGGCTACATTACCTCCGCATTGTAAAGAATGAATTTATTGATGGCATCGATTTATGAATTCCATGTTGTATTCATGGAAAAAAAACCACATTCAGTATGTATGGGATCAAATATATATTTTGAAGCTTTTTGTGAATAGTTAGTATGTGGAAATGTAAAGATCGAAAGATAAGTGACTTACTCTTTAACATGTTCCCTTTTCCTTTCATTTGCAGTAGCTCCCCTTCCCTATTGTCGTCATCACATTCATCATCCCAAATGACTGCACCCAGTGTGTGGTCGATTTGCTTGATGTACTCACTGGCATAATAGAACGACTCATATACTATATACCCCTCTACCATAGACCCCTCAGGTTTTTCCATTTGTCGAACAAATCCCTTCATTTTTTTCATGTACCTATCCAAGAAGTACATCCAATGACATGATACCACCCAGACTAATTCAACCTCGATGGCTGAGAATTCTCAAATATTCTCCAAATGGAAGTCTAATTCAACCTCATCAACTAGGTGAATTAGAAGATGAACCTGCAAGTCCATAAAACTCGTTGGAAGTTCCTTCTCAAACATACAAACAATATCAGATATCTCTTAACTCCGTTGTGGAATGCTAGTGATGTAAATATCCTTTGATGTGATTCATCGTACAAATGCAGATAGTTTAGATATGGCACACCACAGGTCATCGGGAAAGTCGTGGTTCACACACCCACGCATCAATAACGGATAATGACACTACAAAGTAAACAGAAAAATTTATTTGCATTAATAAAACTTGCATGATAAAATATATAAATAAAAAATAAAAACCTTTTGTTGACATTATACGTACCCTTAGAAGGTTGAGATGGTCATGTGATTTCAAACCTGACAAATTTTTGTCTACACTGAAGAAGCGCCATAGAGTAGACGCATATAAAGAAGGCACATTCACACCCAATATAACTTCCTTTTCCAAGAAATATCATCTTTCTTCAAAACCCATGGGACATCGCCTTCTTTAAATGACCAAGAGAGGCCAACCTCTCCTCTATTTTCGTGTCATAGGCAATGCTTCTTTTTAGTATTTGAAGAAATAAGATCTCTCCTGACTACCAACATGTCACTTTTTTTCAATGATATGTGCCACCACAAAGAAGATGAAACATTTTTTAATATATGCATGGGATATAGTAAGTGGGAAATCTTAATATGCTCCCAATATGGGAGCTCATAAAATACCGATTTCCTTTTCATCTCGATGTGCATTTTCTCAACATAGGTGTCGAATAATTCTGCATCATCAAACAAGGTTCCCCATTTGGATTGAACATCTCTGCAAATTCCTTCTCCTTCTCTCTGTAATATTCCTTAAGCAAGTCAACCGGTGTCATTATTTCAAGGCTTTGGGTTCTCTCTAGTTTACCATTGAAAGCATATGTTGCTCTTCTATAAGGGTGGTTTTCTAGGAGGAATACCCTCGAGCAGTCATACAATGGATTTCGTAACTCTCTGGACCATCTAGCCTTCAAATAAGGCCAACAACATTTACATCCATGATAACCTTTTGTTACAAGACCTGCGGTGTTATGGTATACATAACACATTAGTGTTGAATATCAATACAGTTGCACCGAATTAAATATGCCAAGAAATATTGATTTGAATATAAACAAATCAAACAACATATTTACCAGAGCAAACTCCTAACCCCAAATAATAATGTGTGGTATATGCACATATTCCATACAATGTAAAAGTCCTCTATGTTGGGATGGGTTTCCATACGTTATATACATGTATCCATTCCCATAATTCCTTGATTTCATCGATCAATGGTTGTAGGTAAACATCCATATTCTTCACTTGTCTTCTACCAAGGACTATAAGAGCCAACATAAGATGTTCAGTCTTCACGGAAAACCATGGGGGGATATTGTTATTGATCACTACTATAGGCCAAACAATATATCTGGTGTTTGGTTGAACGAATGGGTTGACGCCATCAATGGCTATTCTCAATGAAGGGTATGTACTTCATTCTTGAATTTATAAGGCCATGTATCCTCTATATGCTTCATGGCTATTGAATCTATTTGGATTCGCATAACTCCTTCCCCACTTCAGTGCAAGGCATGTCATCCCTACAGCATGGCTAATTCTTTGCAATGAAAGAGCCTTCGAAACCTTGGGATTATAGGCATGTTCCTCAATATCTTATGAGGAAGACCATGTGCTTTAGCCTTGTTATTCAATTATTTGTACCTATCATGCCCACATTTTGGACATATCTATGTGTCTACATATTCACCTATATATAGAATACAATCATTGGGACATGCATGATATGATATGTAATCAACACCCAACATTTTCAACATTTGTTTTTCCTCTTCGCAGTTTTCGAGAAAAACATTATCACTCAGAAGTACCTTATATTTGAATAACCTATAGTTAGTGGGAAATATAAATGTACAATGTCATTTAATGTTCATAAAATCGACCACTTTCAATGTTGATTGTTTGATAAGATTCCTCAAATACAAGGTAGTTGATGGTCAGTTACCTCAAAAGTATCAAGAAACACGCGTCTGACATGCCATACGTTTCTTTCAAGTTGCACAGTAACATTATTGTCCTCAATTATGTAAACTTTGACTAGCCATATCCAAAGAGAGGGGTGGTGGAAGCCGATTTAAGGCATTCGAAGAAGGTTTCAGTTATATGAGCGTCATCCCCTAGCTCATTGTCTAGGAATGTATGTAATAACATTGCATCCATGGAACTTGTTTGTCATAATAACTCATCCACACCAACCTCTACTTTTTTTCCCCCATTGCCAACATGTGAAGAACTACTGTTACCGTAGAATTCATAATTGGTAAGTATGGACGCAGTGGAAATTGAATAGGTGGTTGATTCAACCATGCTTGGTATGCTTCCTCTCCAAGTTGCATTCTTTTATCATCCTTCTCTCAATTTGACATTGTGCTAGGGTGCAACAAAAGATGGTAGACAAGTCGTTTATCATCATAATCTTATTTTCAAAAATATTGAACATTACATCGATGATGTTAGTAAGCACAATTCAATTGGTTTGATCCAGCATTATACAAAAGAATTACTACAGAAGCACGAGAATCATTTCCAATAGAAAATTTTAAACTAGAAGCAATTTATAAATCAAACGTTCAGATTAAAAATTAACAAATACAATTAATCGTAGAAGAGAGTTGTATCCGAGCTAGAAGCACGGGCAGTGCAATTCATGAGTATGTGTGTGATATTTTTGTGTGATAATTACACATCTGATAACGGTGTGATCAAACATCCTTGAGTGTATGATGACTCACATGAGGATTTTAGGGAAAGTCCCCTATTTTGGCCATAAAACAAACAATTTATAAAACAAAATTTCAAATTGAGCAATACATTAACATGAATCCCATTGAAAATTAACAAATACAATCAATCAATGTTTTTTTGTCTTACGCCCCAAGGGGAGTTATAAGGGTAATCCCAATGAAAGGTGTCTCTGATGAGCGGTTGGTGGTCTACGAAAGTTATAGTTTATTAACAACTGATCATCAAGAGACAAACTACTTATTCCATGTACAACAACAAATCTGGACACTTTCCTTTTCATAAAGAACTCCTGGTCATTAAAGTGTTCCTCAAAAGAACAATTTGCAGAAAATAAAGATCACCTAGAACTATTTATGAACCCTGCAATTTTCCCATGAGTGTGTGGACGACCATCTATATATAACTGGTTCTTCCTATTAAAGTTTCCAGAAACATGACCATTCATGCACATACTATACATGGAAATGCTATGCTTGTATTTAACAATATCAAGTAATCCAGCAACAATAAATAGGACCAAAAAATGGCATAAGTGCTACTAACTGTTTGGGAGGAACAAGTACATGTTAAAGGATAAACAGCCCAAGATTTGCATCATCTATATTAGCCTTGGCAATCATAAAACGATTACCACAAAAGGAGAATCTAGTTCCAACATCAAGCACGTGTAGAGAAGACGGCTAAGCACCATACAAAACGCGATTATCAGAAGTTGATATTTTCTTTGAAAATTCACAGGAAGGGAGAAATCATCACTACCTTCCAACAATTGGACGCACCTTGGTGTGTACTTGGAAAAATTTGCTCTCAACTCATGCAAATTTTTGGATCTTCTAGTAGAGATGTGTTGGGTGGCATTCATATCATACTTTGGATCACTATAACTTTCAATTGAATGAACATAAGTAGAGGGGTTCATCAATTTAGGACAATACATAATTGTTTTGGCTTCCAACTTTTTCAAAAATGAGCATAGGGGAGTGTTCCTATGTGTCTTTTCTATATCACTTATCACCGATTAGATTTTTTACTGCAGTAGAGGGTATTAGACCATCAACATTGGGTAATCTATCATTGGTGTAATGGGTGAGTGTGACATGTTGAGGGTTCTCCTTCAACCCTTGACATTTTGAACAACAACAAACTACTGGGGTGTCATAAAAGAGATCCATCTCATGACGAATTACCGTCGATGAACCAAGATTGCAGCTTAAAGATCACATGTTACAATTGGCGAGGTAAAGCAGCTAACCATTTTCATCTATGAACTGCTTGAAGTATCTTGCTCCCAATAAGAGCTTACGACGTTTTGAAACTGGTGGAATATCTTGTGCATCCGAACTGGAACCTAAATCAGGATCCTGCAATATAGAATAAATTGATATTTAGATTCACATGGATAAGTAACATAAATTTAAATAAATAGTCAAAATATAAATAAAACCTGAACTTACTGGAAATGGAAAGGGAGAACTCGTCGATATTTGAACAAGATGGAATCAGCTAGAATATGAAGAATTGGCCATTTGATACTATAACATTTTATCCTTTCATTTGAGCCAAATCAGCAATCAATATACGTCTCTACAGTCCTAAAATAGTTTTAAGAACTATATCACAATCTAACTTCCAATATAGTTTGGTTACCATTTTGTAAGAACAAGGTGAGTTTAAGCAACATATATATACTATGAAATATTGTAATTGGTGTGGTTGAATACTAAAAGAACATTTGAGATGAATATATAATTTTAAGTTGACACGTCAAACCACAGGATTTTCAAAGTAAACCAGTGCGCCTAATTAATTTAACATGCACCAGTGCGTCCTCACAACAAACGCACCGTATATCAACATCCACAATAACCCGCGCAGAAAATATCCGCTACATTTCATAGAAGATATTTATGAATGCATTTTATGAAATAATTCACATTGGTGTGTTATATAAATACATGTGCACCGATGCGTATGAATTCAACATGCACCATTGTTAACACCCAAAAAGTGCTCACTAGCTCATTTCCTTATTCACATGACCATTTGTCCACTTTTCCACCATTTGAGCCTCTAAAGCCATCAAAAGGTCACCAAAAGCCCATAATACACCCTTTTTCCTCTCAAAAGATATATTTTTTCTCAAAAAACATAAAAAACCCTCAAAAAGGGTCCAGAATTCCCAAAAATATTAAAAGGGAATAAAAATATTCAAAATATTCAAAAAATGAAAAAAGAGGGAAAAAGGTACCTAAACCATGTTGGTCAATACCATTGGTTTTCTCAAAACCATAATGGTATTCCCCACCACCAAAAACTATAAAAAGGTGGTAGGGGCTCCTCACTTTCCATCCATCCATCATCCTATCCTCATGCTGTCAAAATCTCTCTTGAGTTCTTGACCATTGTAGCAATCTTGGAGAAGAGACCATTGGAGCTTGGAGCATCTCAACCTTGGAGCTACTCAACACCACAAACCCTCACCATTTGAGGTATTATAATACAAAACATTCTTTCATTTCTTGTTCTTTCCATGAATCGTTTTAGATTTATTTGTTATATGCACATGTTAGTTTAGATTTAGATTTAATTCATAATTGTTTTTTCTTTCTATATTGAAACTGCTATCACATTGTTGATAAGTGCCCATTGCATAAGCTTGGTTGCAAAACCAAGCAACAGTTTTTGGCGACTCCGCTGGCTTCGAATTCTTGGATCTTGATTTTTTGCTTTAGATCTTAGTTTTTGTTAGTTTTTAATCATTTTAATTTACAGATCTGCCATCCTATGTAGCAGATCCATTGCTGCACTAGTTTTTGGCCCTTTCTGTGCCCTTTAAACAGCTTGAAACTTCATTTTCCGGGTTCGTTGTTGGCAACTTTTTTCCATTTTCACCTTGCAGCTTTTCGCCCAACAGTCGCGCAGCTCATCGCGACCTCGCGGCATTTTTCCGCGCGTCACGCCACGGCTTCGCGGCCTTTTTCCGCGCTACACATTGCAGCTTCGCGGCCATTTTCCGCGCTGCACATCGCGGCTTCGCGGCCTTTTTCCACGCTAATCTTCGCGGCCATTTTCCACACTGCACATTGCGACTTCGCGGCTGAAACCCGCGATGCACATCGCGGCTTTTTCCCTAAAACCCGCAATGCTGTTTTACTGAATTTGACTCAATTTTTAGAAAACAATTTGCTATATTTTTTGCCCATTTAGCCTATTTTCCAACATTATTTTTTTTGCATTATTACAGTCATACTGAATTATTTTCTATTTACATATGCTCCATTAAAAAGTCTTTTTAAAAATTTTCAGTAAGTGAAAGAAAGATTTTCAGCATTATTTTTAGATCATAGATTTCACTTTTAATTTGCTCAATAGTTTGCCCAAGCAATATTTTTCTTAAGAAATCCATTTATTTCTTGAATTTTTTATGTATTTTGCTTTCCTTTAAAAAAGTATCTCAAAAAGTCCATTATTTTTTGAATCGTTTTTATTAAAGCATTTACATTTTGAAAACGCCTTTATTTTTTGCAAACTGGAAACGTCTTATTTTTTCATTTGTAATCAATCGCCCAAGCGAGGCAAATCAATTTCAGTTAAATAATCACACTTGCACCCACTCTACCACATTATTTAAACTGAGCCTTAAAATCTACCTTAACTCAACAAACTTTTTAACCCCACTTGGGGAGCACTTAAAAGAATCTTGTAGTTAGGTAGGATTGAGGGGATAGGTGTGCCAATAACACCCCTCAATTTTTTACATCTGAGACATAGTGGTTGTCTTTTAGGGTCCCAAAAATCTCTTATAATTTTGACACGGTTATCAACCAATTTATCGGGAAGGCCTCTCCCTTAGGAGGGTTGAAGTAGCCAGACTGGTTCCGGAAGCCTGAGTGGAATACCGCAATCCATTCAGTAACCGAAGGATACCTTTTGAAGTTCTCGGTGTACACCCGTATGGGGGTACAGCGACAATAGAACCAAACTGCAGATTCACCCAACTGAACGTGTCATGAACGAGGTATCCTAGTTTCCATTCTTTAGGATTGTCTACCCGGTGTCCCTCCCGGTAGAGGGATATCTAGCCGTTGATTCAACACTCTATATTGTCTGACTTGGATTTCATCACCTTGCAGATAATATCGTTTGTTGACTCACAATACATCTAGTTAGGTGTTTACATGATACAATACCCACCTTTGGTCTAGTGAGCACCACTTTTTTCTAGGAACTGTTTGACTTTTGGTATCCTGACCACCTTTTTGGATCCCTCCACTTATTATAGCACAGTTGTTATAATAAGTGCCTTTGAGGTTGGTTGTTGGCCTGAGAGCCATTATTTTTTCACTCCCCTCTTGCACTCATTGTTGCACTAGGGTTTTGAGTTTTTTACATCACCACCTTCCACTGGACTTTTTATACATTTCTCACCATTAAGAATTTAAGACGATCCCTCCGTTTTTAGGGTGAACCCCCTCAGTTCGGTACACTTGCCTCTACATGTCATAGACGTAGAGCCTTATCCCTTGACTCGACACGTCATCGGCATAGAACACAGTCATCTGATTCTGGCGTGCCTCACTTCACATCTGATTCTGAGGCTGAATCCGAACACCCTACTGAAACATCACCAACCAACCCCATGGCTGGATCACAATACGACCCCCTTTTCACCAGTGCTATTGGAGATACATCGACAAACCCTACTACTACTGTGCCACCCATGGTAACAACAACCCCTTTAGGCATGCCTAATATAGGGGCCATTCCCCCTTTAGGTATGCCCAACACAGGACCACCACCTATTATGGGTATGCCCAACATAGGGGTCACACCCCCTCTCATTACCACAACCCAGATCCTAGGAATTCCCGGCACTATTCCTAACCCCTCTGCAACCCATGTTGCAATTGGGAGCGCTGACCCTTCCCACACCACAACCGTTGGAGGACACATACCTTCCATACCTAGCATACCCTTAGGGGCCACTGGACCACTACATAATGCCACTATTAACAGTTATGTCCCAGTCTCTATGCCACACCCATCTGCTAGTTTACCATACATGGCTAGTCTGAACTTACCAGACCTAGCTAGGTTAACCAACAATCCTATCAGGCACAACCCTACATGGCCACCCATGCCTACAAAGCTTCCCTCAGACATCCCGAAGTTTGAAGGAAAAGCTGGGGAAGATCCCCAAAACCACATAATGTCATTTCACCTATGGTGTTCCTCTAACTCCATAGTGGATGACTCCATTAGACTTAGACTATTGCAACAAACGTTCACTGGCTCTGCAGCCAAGTGGTACATTGAGAAACCACATGGGACCCACCATACATTTACATCCCTCGCCTCCACTTTCCTCCATTTTTTTCAGCTACCTGTACGCTATGATGCAGGAGTTGAAATACTGTTGTCTTGTAGACAAAACACGTCTACCCATATCACCGACCATATCCATGAGTGGCGTAAGCGTCGTAGCCTCTGCAAGATAAAACTGGACGACCATATATTTTTGGGTTGGTTTCTCAAATCACTCCTACCCCTCATATCCAAAGATGTAGCTTTCGAACAACCCCAGTCAGAAGAAGAAGCTATCTTAAAAGCTCAGCAATTCAACCTGATTTATGCCCAGTCAGGATATCTCTACACTATCATACCCGACGCCCCACGAGGCGATTCTTAACGAGGTGACGCCCCGAGGGCATCCCATGCCGTTGATGGTATTATCGGCCAAGTCGCGACACAAAATAAACCTTTTACCATAATGAGTACAAACAACACCCCAGACCTTTCTAGGGCTTCATCCAATTCTGGGGCTACAACTTCGTATGCTCCCGTAACACACAACCATCACATCCATGGACCTTCGTGTCCACCATAATGTTATGGGCATGCACCACCAGCTTATGCGCCAGCTCCATATTATAACCAACCGACCCACCAGACTCCGGTTCAGCCACAATCCCAAGTGGCTTATTATCCTCTGTAGGCAGCACCTCTTGCTCCAACACTTCCAGCAGCTCAAAGCTATCCACAACAGCAACCAACAGGGCCACCTCCGAACCCTCCTGTTTACCACCCATCGCAACCTGCTCCAGAGCCGGCACGACCCCAAAACCCACCTACTTCCCAAGGGCATGTTTACGCACAGCATAACCAACCCCCAAACCAGAACCATCAGCGTAACCAAGGAGGTCAACCAAACCGCGGAAGAGGACATAACCGCGGAAATAACCAGCAACATAACCAAGGTGCACCACCACATAATCCTCCAAATAACAATAATGCTACTCCCCCCAACCAAAATCCTGATCGCCCACCAAAATAGGCCAAAAATAATAACTTAAGAACGAACCATTCGTGTTCCATATGCGGAGTCTACGGCCATTACACACATAATTTTCCCCATTTAGATCGTGCGCGTCAACTCTGGACCGACGACGCCCAATGACAAGTGCATGCTGCACAGCCAACACCTCCTCCTGAGCAACAACCCATGATATTGCAAAACCCCTTACCAAACCAAGGCGCCATAAACACTCGTCCAAATGATCCCCCTCAAGGATCCGCTGCACCACAGCAGCAAATTACCTATGCAGCCACCGATTACCAGCACGCTGAGTCCAACACTCACCATTTGCTCATGATGTCATCCAATGATGTCAATATTCAAACCCGTCGCAATCAATATGGACCCGCCCTGGAGACCACACCTACCGACCCATCGTTGAGTACTCTCCCAACTGATCAACCACTTTGCATACCCACTATGCCCATGGACGGAGGCCCCAAAGGACCTCGTTTCCCTTTGAGATGGATTAACAATAACCCGAACGCTCGTGCAGCTTCCAACTACAACATCGTAGAGGATTTAGCTTAATCCCCCGCTGTTGTGTCCGCTCTCAAAATCTTAAAGAATTGTCCTGCACAGAGAAAGTTGTTGTTATCTGCCATCGGTGCCATAGATCCTAACAACTCTAACATGATGGCTTTCGACTTAGAACAAGCTGAACCTCACATGCTTGCATCTCTAGCTTTTCAAGTTTCCGTCTCCATTCGCAACCTCGTCGTTCATCGATGCATAATCGATGAAGGGGCCTCTACCTGCGTTATGTCAACTTTCGTATGGCAAAAACTTGGATCCCCAACACTACAACCGTCCACTACTGCATTACGAGCGTACGATGGCCGTGCAGCTCAACCTCAAGGTTTGCTAATGAACGTACCCATACAACTTGGGGGAAAATTGGTTCTCATATATATAGAGGTCATTAACGCCCAACTTGATTACAATCTCCTTCTGGGACGAAGCTACATGCATAAGATGAAAGCTGTCGCTTCTTCAGTTTTCCGCATCATGATGTTCCCCCATGAAGGACGCGTAATCAAAATAGACCAGATTACATACTATGATCCCAATGCCCCCGCAGCACCAGAGAATGTTCTTCCCATGATCGAACAACCCGTTCTTAGTGCACCAACATCCTTTGTCACATCAGTCGGATGCGGGATATATTCAGATACCCCCATGACCGCCACTTTCCCTTCTATTCCACCTCCTCCCCATGTAGCTAAAGTATCCGATTTGTGCACCTTATCGCACAATGAACAACAACATCCCCAACAACCTCAACCACCGCCACTAGCACTTCGCCTGGTCTTATACCAAGATGCCTGGTCTTGATCCTACCATTGTGGAACATCACATAGACACTTGTCCCAATGTATCACCGGTTTTCCAGAAACAACGTCCCATTCACCCATCCAAGCTTCCAGTCGTCAAAGCAGAAATCTAGAAGCTACGAGCAACAGGTTTCATATACCCGATTGCATATACCACATGGGTTTCAAATCCAGTACCTGTTAATAAGAAATTCGGCACCATCCGCGTCTATACTAACTTTCGAGACCTCAACCTAGCTTGTCCCAAACACAACTTCCCCACACCATTTATCGACCAACTAATCGATGAGTGTGCGGGACATGAGGTACTCTCTTTTATGGACGGTTTCTCTGGATATAACCAAATCAAAATTCGTAAAGAAGATCAATACAAGACCACTTTTACCACCCCATGGGGCACCTTCGCCTATCACGTCATGCCTTTCAGTCTCAAGAATGCGGGAGCCACTTTCCAATGAGCCATGACTTATTGCTTTCATGATCTGCATAAGATCATTAAATTTCATCTTGATGACCTCACCGCCCGATCTAAGAAACGATCTGACCACTTAGAAGATCTCCGACAGGTTTTCTTGCGTTATCGCAAATACAAAATCCACTTGAACCCGCTTAAATGTGTATTTTGCGTTACAGCAGGCCGCTTACTAGGATTTGTCATTTCAGAAAAAGGGATCACCATTGACCCTCTAAAAGTTCAAGCCATAGTCGACCTCCCCTCACCACGTACATTAAGACAACTCCAAAGCCTCCAAGGGAAATCCAACTTCTTTCGTCGTTTTGTACCAGACTATGCAACCACAGTACATGGTTTCCTCCGATTGCTACGTCTTCACACTCGTGTCCTATGGGACGACCAAGCAGAAGGAGCCTTCACAGACCTAAAGAAAGCACTTACAAGCGCCCCTTTGATTTCTCCACCAGATTTAAAAAAAGACTTTACCCTTTACATTTCGGCATCAAATTACGCCATTTCTGGAGTACTCGTCCAAGAAGACTCCACTCACCAAGAGCACGTCATTTATTATGTGAGCCAGACCTTGTCAAGCCCACCACTCCACTACCCATATGAAGAGAAGATGGCCCTCGCCGTCGTCTTTTCAGTACAAAAGCTGCAACATTACATCCTTCTCAGCCACACCACGGTTGTGGCCAATTCCAACCCAATGGTATATCTCTTGAAGCGTCGCCTTCTACAAGGCCGTGTTGCCAAATGGGTGATCATCTTACAAGAATATGACCTAACTTTCAAAACACTGAAAAGCACCAAAGCATTAGCACTCGTTCATCTCATTACGGATTTACCATCATCATCATCATCATCACCAATTATCCAGACAGATCTAATAGATGAACATTTGTTCATTATCTCGTCGAACAACCCTTGGTATGGCGACATTTTGGTATACCTCCGCACACAAAAATTTTGACCCAACATCGATCGTGACGGACATCGATGCATCCGTCACCATGCCCCCCGTTATCTCCTCTTGGGTGATGTCCTCTATCGATGTGGCATCGACACAATCTTACGATGATGCCTTTCCCAAGCCGAAGCAGAACAAGTCCTTAACGACTGTCATAGCGGTGCCTGCGACGGTCATTTTTCAGGAATGGCCACTTCCCAAAAGGTAATCCGCGCCGATTATTTTTGGCCATCATTATTCACTGATTGTATCATAGCAGTCAAACACTACCAAAACTACCAGCTCTTTGCCCCAAAGGCAAGAACCCCCCCCCACCCCCCTTCATCCGGTCATCACCGCTGGAATTTTGCAAATGGGACATCGACTTAATGGATTGCAATCCCACATCAGCCGGCGGCCACAAACACATTATTGTGGCTGTTCATTACTTTACCAAATGGGCGGAGGCCATACCTACTTACAATTGCACAACCGATACTGCCCGTTTTTTCCTCAACCATGTTATTGCTCGTTTCGGAGTACCAAAACAACTCATCTCAGACCACGGCTCTCATTTTCAAGACTCCATTTGGAGAGAATTGTCCACACTCCTTAAGTTTGAACACCATTTCTCCTCCGCCTACTACCCCCAAGGGAACGGCCAAGTCGAATCCGTTAACAAAATTTTGAAGACCATCCTCCAACGAACCGTCGACAAACATAGATCCAATTAGCATCACATGATTTTCCTGCATTATGGGCTTACCGCACGTCGACCAAGACCGCCACCGACTTTACCCCATTCCATTTAGTTCATGGTGTGGAATCTGTCCTCCCCATTGAATGCCAGATACCCACATTAAAAATGTCCGTAGAACTTCTCCCCGATACATCAATGATTGAAGAACGCTTGCTTCTTTTAGAGCAGGCCGACGAAGATCGCCGCGCAGCTCTCTGAACAATCGAAGCCGCCAAGAACAGATATAAACTTCACTACGATAAACATGTTCACCCACTAGTATTTAGTGAAGGCAACCTTGTACTTGCCTATGATCAAGCTCATGACAAAACGGGAAAAGGAAAGTTCGTGTCCATGTGGCAAGGCCCATATATCATACACACCTGCCTCGGACAGGGGGCATATATTCTGATCGATTCAGAAGGAAACCCCCTATGCAACCCCCGTAATGGGTTGTACCTCAAACGATTTTACCCATAGAAAATATGATGGACGCCACAGTCCACAATTGTATAGTCTTATTCTTGTTTTTTCACAAAAAAATACAAAAACCTAAAAATTTGTTTTTCCTGCATGACCACAGATGGATCCTGTTCCACTTTGCTAAGTTGGCTTCGCTGATGGTGCAAGCCGTTGGTCTCCCAATCTCGCCTCCGCAGCTTGGGTAATATATTCCCCTTCACATGAGTTGATCCACATCGACGGAGTGTGCATAGGTGCTGCCACAAACAACCAAGATGAGTACGACGCCATGATCGATCTCCTAGCCGCTGCTCTCCAAATGAACATAAGTCACCTTAGCGTTTTCTTGGACTCCCAGCTTCTTGTTTCCCAGCTCAACAATGATTACCAGGTACGCGATCCTTGTCTATTCAAAAAATTCCTGCGCACTAAACAAATGATTCGACAGTTTGAGTCCATTTCATTCACACATGTCCCAAGGAATCTCAATAGTGTAGCAGACCATATGGCAAACAACATTCTTGATTGGCACACCAATCAAACCATGTAGTAAATACAAAATGTGCATCCACGTGCATAACATGTGCCTCCACGGGCATATACAAAATTAAAAAAGTGCATCCACGTGCATAATATGTGCTTCCACGGGCATATACAAAAATTAAAATGTTGCATCCACGTGCATAACATGTGCCTCCATGGGCATACAAAAAATCAGACATGCCTCCACGGACAAACAAATAGACAATAAATGCATCCATGTGCATACATGACTATATACCAAAACATATATATATATATATATAATCATATAGTCAACATGTCATAGGTGCCCTCAACACCCAATATACAAAAATACATAAAGCCGTACAAAAAGATACATTCCCATATGCTCATCAACATTTGGGGGGAAATATACAATAAACTAGTCATCATTATCCCCAGGATCCTCTGGCTCATCCAGATCCTCCTAATCCCGAGCCCTCCTCTCGGCCATCAACAGTGCTACCCTAAGCAAGATAGAACGCCACTCCCAAGGAGCATCGAAACAATGCTCGACGATGTCCCAGTCCAAGTTCCTCCACCCCTCCTCGGGCGCTCCCGCTAGGATCATGTCCAGAGTCTCCTGGACACCCTCAACTGCATCATCTCAAGGGTGCACAACCCCTCGAGCACGTGGCGGAGGTACCACTACAGGTGGAGGAAACACCACCATCGCCCGTCCTCTACGGCCCACATGATCATCCGGTGGTACCGGACCAACATCTGCACAATCACACAATTGAACCAAGTCAATATCATATAAATATCTCTAACTATACTCATAACCAAACACATGATGTAGTAGAGAACCAAAAATAAAGACATACCATCCAAACCCCAGGCCTGCCCCTGAGCTTGACGCATCTCCGGATCTCCTCGATAATCCATACCAGCATATGGATAGTCATCAATCAGCAGGGGGATCTACTCCCACTGCTCATACATATCCTCTGAAAAGAACCCACGAATACCGCCACCACCGCGGGGCATCATCTGCCCCCACCGCACCATGCGCGGCTCACTCACCAACCTGTCTCGAACCGACACACGCGGCCGCAAGGTCGGTACCTGCTCAAAGAAAAAACAACAAAGGAAGGAGGCATAGCAGAACTCTCCCCCCTCCCGACTAACCTTGTCCAGATCTCTCCGGACACCGGCCAAAAACATCTGACCCCACGCATAGTAGGTCCCTCTCAGCACAAAATCTACCATCATCGTTTGTCCCCTAGACAAACGATGTGGTGTCGCGGCACCCAACACGCGTAGAACACAGGCCCCAATAGCCCGCATATCCCATTCCCTCAGAGATCTCAAGCTCAATGCGTTGTTCTGCGCATTAGCCCTGGCACAGAGAATCTCTCCAAGAGATCCTCAATATCTAAACCTGCTGGGATCCTCGACAGAAGATCCCCTACCTCCCCTAAGCGAGGCAACCCAGTAAGAAAGTAAACATCAGAAAGGGTGATCTCTAACCTCTCACCCCCAACCATGAAAGCACCCTCTACCGGAACCCAGAAACCCACCAATTTGTTCAACAATGGTCTGACTGAATGCATGGGCGGAATCTAAGCAAACTTCAGGAGCCCGCCTGCTGCCAAAGTCTGTTGGACACCCTGATCGGTATGAATCCGTACTGTCAGGTCCTCATCCATCTCCTGCTCCCGCCATGATATCAGCAGTCTCCTCAACATCCTACCAAAAACAAAGAAAATTTTTTAGAAACAGAAATTTTTTTCAAAAATTGCATCGCGGCTTTCAAGCCTTTAGCCGCGATGATCATCGCAACTTTTCCATCAAAATCCGTAATGATCATCGCGGGTATCAGCTGTGAACCTGCGATGAACATCGCGAGTATCGGCCCCACAATCGCGATGAACATCGCAACTGTCGACCCCAAACCCGCGATGATCATCGCGGAAAATGATGCAAAACCCGCGATATTCCATATTGGAATGCCAATGTGGGATTTCGCGGCCTTCGGGGGCTCGCCGCTAACCAAAAAAGACATAATTGACAAGGCTAAGGCGAATAGGATTACCTGAAACTCGCAGAATCAAAAACCAACGATCGAATCTCCCACAAATTGAGAAAGAGCTCTAACCTAACTCAATTGCTCTACCAAACTCGCACGTAACAATGACACGTCATATTGGGCCCACACCCTATTTATAGAGATTTGACCATTTTTCCAACAACCATTACAGTATTATACGACGTCCGTTTTTCAAACCATTGGAACCAGCACAGCAAGAACTTCATGATAGTCCTTTCCTTTTCCCAATTCCACCAGATCCATTTTTTGGGCATTTTTTCATGCCCCTCGTCGCCTCGATTTGCGTGCCACATTGGCCGTCGTCCATTTTTTACGAGTCTTATATCGCCGGATTCAGTTTTCTGCGCTTTTGATGATGCTTGAGATCATTTCTCGCTCTCACCTTCAGATTTTTTGGGCATTTTTTCCCATGCCCGTCATCGCCTCAATTTGCGTGCCACATCGACCGTCGTCCATTTTTTACGAGTCTTATATCGCCGGATTCAGTTTTTCGTGCCTATGATGATGCTTGAGATCATTTCTCACTCTCACCTCCAGATTTTTTGGGCATTTTGCCCATGCCCCTCGTTGCCTCGGTTTGCGTACCACATCGACCGTCGTCCATTTCTGACGAATATTATACCGCCGGAATCAGTTTTCCACGCTCGTGATGATGATTGAGATCATTTCTTGCTCTCACCCCTATTTTCGGGCATTTTTTCAAAATGCCACTAATCACCTCAGTTTGTGTGCCACATTGGCCGTTGCCCGTTTTGGACAATCTTTATGTCACCGGATTCAGTTTTCCGCACTCATGACGACGCTCAAGACCATTTCTCGCTCTCATCAATACCTTTTTGTTCGATATAGTTTTACCCATTTTTCAGGCCGAGCAATTCCTTTTACGAAAAAGGCACTTAGGGAGTTTCTGTTAAGCTCTTTTCTGACTCCTAAAACAATGAAAAGATCGCCGAGCAACCATGCTTCCTTTCATGCTCGCTAAACGTATCTGAAAAGGTGTCTACCTGGTATAAGTTTACCCCTTTTCCGGACCTTGTAGACTAATTACGAAAAAGGAATACTCTAGTCACATCGGCTAGAAGAGTTCTCCATTTGCATCATTTTATGCTTTTTCGGGCCTTGGAGACTAACTTACAAAAAAGAACACCAATGGAGTCCACTTACCACTTTCAAACTCTCTAAACATGAAAGCTACCACAAGCAAACACCATCCTGGGCTCGTATAAATCCACAGGACGGTACTCCACCACCACTGCAGAGTCTCCTTATCATTTTCAAACTCCTTAAAAATGAAAGCACTTATGAGCACGAACAATCCTGGGCTCACAAAATACACAAGATAGTACCATTTCAGAGCACACTTTTATCCCTTCTTGGAGCTCATTAAAACTACGAAGAAGGACCCAATGGTGCTTCTCGACACCACAATAGATCACGTCTACCCATATGGCAGCTTCCCCATTTTGGTCGCCTTTGTTCAGAGTATTCTACTGTTTGTCCCCCCCCATAGTCACTCCAATCTACAATACATACCTTTCAGTCCTCAAAGCTATGATCCCCAAAAAGTCAGTTTCCTACGCTGCCAGGTCAACCATGTCATCATGCTCTGAACAAAGGAAGTTTGAGTCCACCCACCTTGTGACCTCAGTTATTTCCCACCCCCACAGTATGTCAGTCCTACCATCAGTACTACCACACTTGAATTCTACACCTCGCACTCCTATCAAGGAAACATCATTGCCTTATTAGTTGCTGGTCTCCCTCTGTCGACGCCAACCAAATTTATTCCAGAGGATAGACCTAGAGGTCCCTGTGTCTTGGACTCATCACCATTTATGATGAGTGCCTACGAATCATTTCGAAAAGAGTCCTCAGTGCCTCTCCAAATAGTTGTTTCTCACATGCTCGACTTCAACACCTTGATCACATTGTTGAGACTCGCACAGGGTATTGGTCGTTTCAGTTATTTGTCGAAGACCCCGGATACCACCTAACTCTTCCACATTTAAGAGTCTACTTATGGAAACAACCAGTTACATTTTCCTATAGATATCCGGGTTGCGCATGGCGACAGTATTCAGATGTACCCCAGTTTTATACTCCCTCGAGTATACAGTTACATGTACATCTCAGAGATGACTCACAGACATTGAGTCCCTACAGATGTTGGACACCTTTAGTTTCAACAGTTCGTCAACCCTTCTGAGACCTTGTTGAAAACGGTTGTTTCTTTATTCCAGTGTATTAGTTATTGAGATCAGTCATGTTATGATCATGACTACATCCCAAAATAGTGTCCCCTTTGGACGATTATGATGTACCAGCATATTTTTTATGTATTATTTAGGTCCCCCTTCTTGGGACTAATTGTTATGTATACGTCTTGATACGAGCATGGGTATGCCCACCTTGTCCATTATCAGAGATTATTCCTCATTCATATTGAGGCCATGTAATATTTTTTGTTTTTGCAGCTTCCAAGGGGTCGTTGATCCAGTCTCCAACCGGTCTCTTCTCTTCCCCAAACCCCAGGAAAAATACAAAAGAACTATGATGTCTATCGGCCATACGATGAGCTCATGCCCTCACACACCAGGGGGCAATCTGTTAACACCCAAAAAGTGTTCACTAGCTCATTTCCTTATTCACATGACCCATTTGTCCACTTTTCCACCATTTGAGCCTCTAAAGCCATCAAAGGTCACCAAAAAACCATAATACACCCTTTTTCCTCTCAAAAGATATATTTTTCCTCAAAAAACATAAAAAACCCTCAAAAAGGATCTAGAATTTCCAAAAATATTAAAAGGGAATAAAAATATTCAAAATATTTAAAAAATGAAAAAAGAGGGAAAAAGGTACCTAAACCATGTTGGTCAATACCATTAGTTTTCTCAAAACCATAATGGTATTCCCCACCACCAAAAACTATAAAAAGGTGGTAGGGGATCCTCACTTTCCATCCATCCATCATCCTATCCTCATGTTGTCAAAATCTCTCTTGAGTTCTTAACCATTGTAGCAATCTTGGAGAAGAGACCATTGGAGCCTAGAGCATCTCAACCTTGGAACTACTCAACACCACAAATCCTCACCATTTGAGGTATTATAATACAAAACATTCTTTCATTTCTTGTTCTTTCCATGAATCGTTTTAGATTTATTTGTTATATGCACATGTTAGTTTAGATTTAGATTTAATTCATAATCGTTTTTGCTTTCTATATTGAAACTGCTATCACATTGTTGATAGGTGCCCATTGCACAAGCTTGGTTGCAAAACCAAGCAACAACCACTTCATTAGTTTTTTTTTTTTTTTTTTTGTATTTCCCATTTATACAGTGCCATGTTGAAATTCAAATTCCTCGATGAGGTTAACGTATATACGCACAGGTGCGTCCGAAAAAAAAACGCATCAGAAATGCCGAAAATCAAAATTAAAAAAAATCGCACAAGTTATTTTTTCCCTAAACTGAAAAAATGGTGGCAATTTTAAAATCGAAAACTAATTCTAAAAGGTGTTTAAAAACAAAATATTTCACCAAAATTTTGGCGGGAGAGTTTTGGAAGAGAGACTTCCATGGAAGGAGTTTGAAGCAACCGGATTATTCTGAGGATCGAAATTTGTTAGGTATGGTGAATCAAACAAAACCATGCATAGTAGAAATTTCAAGTATGTAAAATATTACTATTGATCTTATTATCCTATTTAGATTTTAACTAGATTTAGAAAGAAAGAAAAAAATCATAGTTACCTTCAATGTTGCAACCCTTATTTTCTCGCTACTTCTTTTTGTTTTATGTGGCTGCAAAATTTTACCTTAGGGTTTAAATCCCTCTATTGTTACACAATTACGATTTTTCCTTTAGGGATTTTAAATTTGATTAATTTGTGATTATATAGACAAAGCGTAGAGTGAGATGGGGCCACATTTTGGGTCGAATCTATAACCATGTCGGCCTTGTCAATTTTTTTAAATTTTTTCAATAAAAAACGCATGACTCATTTTCGGTACGTCCATGTAACATGAACGCACCGACATGTGTGTACCACTAGTGCACCGGAACTGATATGCGTGACAATACACTTACTTTTTTAAAATGCAAAAAAATGTTTCTTGGTTCTCGATGCCACAGTATCGTAGTAACACATCGGTGCATTTATATGAATATTGCACTGCTAATGGTAGGAATGCATCATTTTTTATTTTCCTAAAACATTAAATATTTTCAACCATTCACAGTGCGCTTGTGTTGATATAATGCACTAGTGTGTGTATGTACATAAATGAACCGAGATGTTTTACGTGATTAAGCACACCTATATCAGAGTTACTTTCTATTTTGAAGTTCTGTAATTTTTTGTGTAATATATTGATAGATTATGTATTTAATGGACCAGGTTGTTTGTTGATATAAAATGCATGGTATGAGTTCAATGAACAATAATTTTAGTCAACATAATGGGAACACATCTAGAATTACGAAGAAGGCAAGTGCTTTTTAATTTATGTATGTAAATTAATTTGTTTGAATTATTTGTAAATTTAACTAATATGTATCGGTTCATGTGTGACATGCAGAGACAAAAAATAGGGAAGCTCGGTAATATTCTTACCAATCTAAGTCCAGAAGAGCATAAAACGTTGATGGAAAAGTTACAAAGGGATGAATTAGGTGAATAAAAAATAAGTCAATATGAATTATTTCTTCAAATTTGAGTAATATTGTACTTAAGAATATTCACTAATATGTTTTAAATAATTTAATTCACATATGTTGAATGTTATGCAAGGACTGGCAATAAGAGAAGTGAATGTCACCATAAGAAAAAAAAATATGGAAGATGCAAATGATGATGAATTGGTCTTTAGCACATCTGGAGTGGTGCTGGAAGTTAATAGAAAGGGGAAATCATTTTATAATACTATGAGGGATATAGTGGAAATAACGTATATACGTACTTTTTGATGGACACAATGGTACACTGAGAGGGGGGGTGAATCAATGGGCCAACACTCAAGACCAATTTCAACTTCTTCAATACTTAAACATATATATCAATCAAAAATCTTACTTCAACACTTTCATCATTTACTAAGCTATACAACAGTAATCATCAAACTTAAACATGTCATTCATAAATTCAATTCACACCATTAGAGACACAACACAATATGAGCTTTGTAATTTTTTTATATTTGATTCAATCGGCTACAACCGTTAGGTTTCATCGGCTACAACTGATTGAGAAGCACTAACTCCTATTCCAAGACTCAACTTGGTCTTTTTCTCAGATCTAACTAAGAAAAATAGTACAAGGCCAAGCTTGTATTACATACAAAAAATATTTACATATTACATCTCATCAATTTTCCCTTGTCAACACAGTCATGTCACTATCATCAACTAATCATTAACATGCTTCCAATTCTGCTGCACATACACATTATCATTCTTTCCTTAATCAAATCATCATTCTGTCCACATCATAATCATAAGCATGTCCACAGTCTCATCATTCTTTCCATAAGCAAATCATCATTCTGTCCACATCATAATCATAAGCATGTCCACAGTCTCATCATTGTTTCCATAAGCAAATTATCATTCTGTTGTTAATAACTTGTCACTGCCTTGTCAAGATCATCACTGCACATTACCACTTAGAGGCTGCCTCAGATGAACCTGAAACTCAGAAAGAATAAAGATTAATTCATTGTTGTTCTTGATGTTGCGGCTACCCACAGAATTATCCTCATACTTCTCCTCTAACCACCGAAAATCAGAGCTCACCTTCACACCCCCGAAATACTCACCCAAAATCACGCCTTCACATAAAGATTTGTCCTCTTTATTTGTACCTTTCTTCTCCACAAATTCTAGAGTCCGACATGTCAAGTTTATTTTATTCATATCACTAAATGATTAAATCAAATAATATTTATCATTTCCATATTATCCCCATCAAATATATATATATATAACCTTCTTGGCCACATCATCATCGTGAATACTTTATCTTTTTCATGCCATGTCATTTCCTTTTCATATGGCCTTCCAAAATGCCCGCAATGCTCCAAACTTATGCCCATAAGGGCCTTTAGCAAATGTCCGCAATGCCTCAAATAAATGCCCGCAAGGGGCTCTTAAGGATGCCCGCAAGGGCTCCTTTAAATATGCCTACAAGGGCTTTTATAAATGCCCGCAGGGCACTTATGAAATGCCCGCAAGGGCACTTTGAATGCCCTTAGATTATGCCTGCGGGTTGTCTTCCAAATTCCCGCCAAGGTGTCCTTGTCATCAATCTTTGCCATGTCATCTATCTTGGCCATATCATCAACCTTTGACTTGTTTTCCATGTCATTTTTACTTTCTTTCCATGTCACTAATGCCTTCACATATGCCTTGTCATCAATGCTTGTTTTCTTTATCATCGTCCCTTCAACCTTTGTCACGTCTTCATGTCATTTCCTTGTCCTTCATTGTCCTTTCCATGTCAACAACACTTGTCATGCTTGCCAAGTCACTTTTTCCATGTCATCAACACTTGTCTCTCCTTTGTCCTTTTACTTTTTCCATGTCAAGTCTTTGTCATGCTTGCCATGTCATCAATCATGTCATGCTTGCTTGTCATGTCCTCCATGTCATTTGTCATGCTTGTTATGCTTGCCAAGTTCCATGTCATCAACACTTGCTTGTTTAGTCATCATCTCATGTCTGCTTGCTATGTCATCGACCTTGTCATGTCTTCAGCACCATCATGTATTTTTCCATGTCATTGTCCTTTGTCCAGTCAAGTCTTTGTCCTCCATGTCATTTGTCTTTTGCCATGTCATCAACCTCTTGGCCTTTTTTATGTCATCAATTTAACCTTTGTCATTAATGTGTTGTCATCAATGACAACTATGCTCATCACTTTTCACTTACAATATAGAAATCAATCAAATGATTCGAAGAATCAAGTCATATGTAAACTACAAGAAGCGTTTCTGAGGCAATGAGCAATGGTCAATGAGACCTAACAAACTTACAATAGCAAAAACATACAACAATGTTGGAAATATAATCCTCTGGGATTATGATTTCAACCATATTGTAGATATTGTAAATATTTTAGTCAATTAAAATAAATGGAAGATGAGGAGTCATAGAGACTCCAACGAAACTCTTGGAATCTGAAAGAGACTTGGCCATTGTATAAATAAATATCTCGATTAATGGAGAAGCATCGATTCGGGAGTTATATACCTGACAGTGGTATCAGAGGCCAGATGCCTCCCATAAATATCATTGTCTTATGCTCTGGAATTCTACCATTTTCTGCTCTTGCATGCCTGCCCACTGCCAAATTGCTCATCCATGCTCTCTGTGCACTCCCTAGTCTTGGCTTCGTGCTCTGCGTGGTGTGTAACGTTCTTTCCTTGCAGGAATTAATTGCCAGATAATGTTCACTTTTTGATGTCTACTACGTGCTCTCTCTCTCTCCATCGTGATCCATTGAATGCCCCTTCTCAAGGATACCCTCTCATGTTACCTCCCTTTCTCCACTGCGTGAGTTTTCTTCATGCATTGTTCTCTGCGCACTATTGCAGAACGTGCTCCTTCAGGTGAAGAGAGTGGAGAAAACCCTAATTTGTGAGATTAGTCTATGGATCCATGACAGTAAATTTCTGAAGCTGTAATCTTGCCTCATGAATCATGTACGTGTTGTGATATTGCATGGTGAATGCTTGTAGGTACCTGCTTGAGCTCGTGGAGCTAACTCTAAGCTACAATCTCAGTTTGATGCTCCGACTCCAATCCACACCGAATCTTGAAGCGATGTGCCCTTGTTGCTGCGTGGAGGAACTACGATTATCCACGGTGGAAAGAGCCACGACCTCGGTTATTGCTGATACTTGCTCATGAGGCTCATGATCCTTGGTGAGTTGTGAAACGATTCTGCTACGAGTGATATAACCGTTGGTAATCCTAATTTGTGAGTTATGGTTTTGAGTTGCGATTTGGTGTGGAGGAGGCTCAATCTCCAACTTGTGTAAATTTGCGACCTCCATTCAGTAAGAGCTACGATGACCTACATCACTGAAGCGGTTGCAACTTTGTATGAATTCTATCATGATTGTTTCCTATGGGTGCTTGCTCGAGCCACAACCTTGTTCAATGGTGTTACAATCCCTCCATGAGCCACAACTCCACTCAATATTGTTCTATTGCACTCAACGTTGGAGCATGTTCAGACTAAGTGTGAAGTATTATACATGTTCTACTGTGTGGAGGTAAAACAATTTTTTTGATGCGTGACCTGCAAAGGAGTTGCGTTCGTGGTGGTATCATTGTTTTAATTAATTGCTTAAAATTCTTTCCATGTATTTTGATGAATATTTGAGCCGTTGTATAAAGTGACTGTAATTTTCAGAATTAGCAGTGCTACAAAACCGAATGTAATCTTTATTTAATAGCACTGCTTTACATAATTAATAGCGCTACAGAACTAGGTTGATAGTGCTGCATAACTAGCATTTTGTAAATAAGGGAGTAGGAATTAGACCTGCACATTCGTATCTTTTCTTACAATATTATGTCCTAAGTTACAGGTTCAAGTTGTAGAAGATGCACTCATTGGCATCAATAGTTGGTGTTGTCCTTACTGGAAAGGACACTTATTCAAAGTGGTCAAGGAATATTAAAGCTACATTTGTCTACAACGATCTGTGGGACGACATTTGTGAAGAAAAAACCATTCACACAAATGAAGGCACAATCATGAGTTCTGATCCAAAACCTCCAACATTAGAGAAAGAACTTGCTATATGGCATACCAGAGACAAGAAATCTTTTATAGCTACAATCTCTCCTACTGTCAATGAAGAGGTGAGCCAACATATATTGCCTACAAAATCTTGTTTTGAAGCTTTAAATACATTAAAAGAATTGTGTGACCCACATTTTGAAATGGAGGTGAATCAACTAATGTTAAAGCTATTCAGTTTGGATGTAAAGGATAATGATCATATGTTGGTTGCATCTAAGATCAGAACAATCATGCACAAGATTCAATCCTTTGGTATGAAACTAGAGCTTCCACTTGCAGCATTTGTCAATTCCCTATATCCTACTCACTCCAACTATCTTGAGTCTCTTTAGGCAAGTGATAAGTTTAAAGACCACACCTTTGACACTCTGGTGGAGAAGATTGCAAACAGAGAGAAGGCCTTTGGAAAGAATACAAGTGAGAATCCTGCAGAATCTCTTTGCTTTGCTCAAAAAGCTAAGAACCAGTTCAAATACCTTTCCAAGAGAGAAAGGAGCAAGAGAGGAAAAGGAAGAAGAAATTTCATAGGCAAAGGGGGCATAAACAACTCAAGCAAAAGATCATATCTGAAGTGCAAGCGTTGTGGGAATATTGGACATGAACCATATCAATGTTGGGATTCTTGGGACTCCATCAAAGGAAGACATAACCAGAATAAAGAAGACAAAAATAAGATCCAAGAGGCTGGTAAAGGCCATGATTCTGCTAGTTGTATTGTTGTACATTGTAATCTTGGAATTAATGAAATAACCTCTCTTTCATCTTACGAATATTGTTGGTTACTTGATACTGGTTCAACATCTCACATGACTTTTAAGAAAGATTGTTTTGAAGAACTGAATGACATTGTAGATGGCATAGTGTACTTTGAAGACAAATCTAGCCTCAAACCAAAGGGAATTGGCTCAATTTAGCTTAAGTTGTCTGGATTCCCTGATTTTGTGTTAAAAAATGTTCTCTATCTTCTAGAGCTGCAGAGAAGCTTGTTGTCATTAGTGTTGAGATATTGTAACTTCTAAGAATATTATATTTGTACTTTATTATTCCGGAGATGTTTATTCCTCCGTCGGATTGTGGTAACTTGGGTTATTAGACTTCCCTATTGGGGGTCGGCCCTGTATGTGTTATGTGGGTCAAAGGGTTGTTAGACCATCCTAGTGGAGTCGGCCTAGTCAGTTGTAGTGGGGTGTTTAACCTAGTGGTAAAGTTGGGGCCGACCTATTTAATATAAAGAACAAGTTAGAGACGTGTATAAATAGAGGAGGTGTGTTCCTCATTATACACGCACTTCACTCACTCAGAATGTAACGAACTTGTGAGAGAGAGGTCTGCTATGAAGGAGGAGGAGATCATGTCTTTGGTTTTCATCTTTGTATATTGCTGGTCATCTATATTGAGGAAGCTTTGTTGGGTTTTCTACCCCATGAGGGTTTTCCAAGATAAATCTGTGTCTCTTGTATTTATGTTGTGCTTGTTGTTTCTTCAGTGATCCTGTATATGCTATTATTGTGAAATGGAATGTAATGCTGATATTTTATGTCTTAGAATATTGAATCTTAACATGGTATCAGAGCTAACTTGAAGGAAGGCAATGTATGGCACTTACGACACTTTCTTCACTTGTGACAATTTGAAGGATAGGGTTTTATATAGCAAAAACCAGTCATCCTGGAACTTTCGCTATAAATCCATTTTGGCGAAGTTTCAGAATCTGAAACCTTTACAAGTCTTAGATAACATCCCCAAGTACCTTATGTCCAAAGGACACCATCAGATTCGTTGTACTTTGTGAGTTATGATCAGTACAAGTTAGGGCTTCTGCCTCTTCTAGATCTTAGTCAAATTCAGGTGACCTAGGAAAAAAGGTCATAACTTGGGCTAGGAAGCTCCAAATGAAATTTCGTAAAAAGTGACAGGTAGTACACAGACTTTAATATCTCAAAAAACTTTTTCAAAGGCTGAAGTTGAACCAGTGACACGTGGCACGCCGTCCAAGTTCGCTCTAATGTTTTATCCCATAAGCAGGTCACGTTGCGACACTTGGCATAAATCTCTCTCAGAGAATCCAATTGAGGTCAAGCATGTCAGGATGGAGAGATGACAGGTCAAGATACCACAGAAAACGTTTTCAGACCCTGTGGATCAAAAATTTCAGAGTTACAGCAGAAACAATCAGGTACATATTTCTGTCAAAACAGAATTATTTTTGGAGCATCTTCATTCATGGCTTCCGGAATTTAGGGTTTCGGAGAAAGTTAGAATTTTTGGAATCGGAGTCCACGACTAAATGCTACTCAGGAAAATCAAAATTTAGAGACCAAGATCGAATTTTTTGGTTGGGTAGAAGACCGATCTTGATCAAACCCCAGTTCGGGATTTTGATCGGAAAGATGGAAAATTAGGGCTTCAGCAAAAGTTGGAATTTTTTAAGTCTGTGACCACGGCTGGAAGCTCCTCAGAAAAACAAGAGTTTAGATCCTTGGATCGAACCTTTTGATTGGGAAGAAGGGTGGGCTTCATCAAACCCTAGTTTGGGATCCTGTCTAGAAGATCCAGAAGTTTCGAAGGCAATTTTGAGGGGTCAAATTTTGGAGATTTCAAAATTGAAGTATGCAAGTTTGATCAACTCGGGAAGACACATCCTTTCATCTATTCAGAAGTGTGAAAGTCGAAGATTGAATTTTTAGGGTTTCTCTAACAAACCCTAATCATGCTCCAGATCCAATTTCAGGGGGAGTTGAGGCTAAGGCCTTACATAAGAAGACTACAAGAAATCTCAACAGGTATGACTTAAGGAGATACAGGTATGTCTTGAAATCTGATTCTTGATTAAGTTCATAATATGTTTGTCTTCATATTATTTAGATTAGTACAATCTTGATTAATGTTAGAATTGTCTTATCACCCTAGTAAAAGTATGTGAATGATAGAAGACATGCATTGATTAGGGTTATATGATTGTACTAATGCACAGTGGTGTTGTATGAGGTTGATGTTGTCTGCTAACAAGATATAGGTACATCACAAAAGACAAATCAAGTTCCATGACCATGACAACATGAAGACAAAGGCTCCTCCATAATCTTTGATCTCATAGAAGTTCTACTTACAAGGTATGTATGACTTTGTTCTATTATGCTTAACCTATGAAATATGCAGGTTCCAGCACAAGATCTCTAAATCATTGAAGAGAACAAAGAAGATATTGATTAGGTATGTTAGACATAACTAAGCAGGTATACTAATCCAGGTATGTTTTCCTATATCAAGTTAGAATCTTACCTTGTGTTAGGATCCCTTATATAAGTATACTTGGTATGATTGGTTATGTTTATTCATAAAGTTAGTAATCAAGGGTTTATGAATATTATGTCTCTTATCCTGATTGATGATTTAACTAACCAAATCAAACAAGAATATGCATGAGTAAAAGAAGAGTTCCCTGAAACCTTGAATACTAATGTTTATTATCTATGATCATGGCTATACATATTCAAGATTATAATATACTAATGAATGTATGAGATCATGAGGATGACACTAGTGCACACTTGAGCATGCACAATGGTACAAAATGAATAGAAGTTCAAAAGTCATATAGAAGATCAAGAGGGAGGCAACCACACAAACATAAAATATAAGTATTTGAGTTTTTATTTGAAATAGTAAATGATATTGCTTGTAATAGGTTGTATGCATATTTGTATTCCTAGAATATATAATGCTGAGTGTAAACATTCATAGAGCATTGAACAGTATACTACTAATATGCATATGATTGGTAAGTTGGACAAACATTCCATTGTTGCTTGTCTAGAATGAAACCTCTTTGCTGACATGTTGAGAGTTGTGCACACTCTCGATAGTATGTTCTGGTAGAGATGGAAGGCATCTAGATAGCCACTGTATGCATACAGGATATGGAAAAGTATTGTGCCAAAGTATTGGTCAAGATAGTTGCATAACTATGTAAATGATATATGTATGCATAATAGGTTATCATGTTAATATGATTTCATGATTATGAAGTATTACTAATCATGTACTTAATTTTGATTTGTAGGAAAGATCATGGAGAATGATGAACACCGAACAAGTGATGGATGTTCAACAAGAAGATTTACAAATCAAACAAAATATAGAAGGCTTATGGCTAGAAGATTCTCTTAGAAAGAGGAAGAAAATCATGATTCAAGTGGCTAGATAAGACCATTCTCTTAATGGTGTAATTAAAGAAGAAGTGTGAATCAGGTTCTGTATGGGTACCCAGGATCGATAGTCAATTGATGAGCTTAATGATCACCATGGGTGATGTGGATCTCAACCTTTGCTACAAGGTTGAATATGGTTTCTATACACAGATGACATAGATGCAAGAAGGAACTCACCACAGAGTTCGAATGATATTGAGGCTCATATCAGTAGACCCATCTAACGAGAGATGGCACAAATAGATGGCTGCATAAATGAAAATGAAATATCTCATATTGATGCATTACTTCCTAGGTTTGGAAGTATGGCAAGGCTCAGAAGGAATCTTTCTCAACCAGGGAAAGTATGCCAAGAAATATTAAAAGGACTTGATGTGTTGGAATGGCCACTCTCATGGATTCCAACTTGAAGCTGTTAGCGGATGACTCATCAGAGTTAGTGGATATAACTCTATACAGACAAATTATTGGGTCATTGATGTATCTAAAAAATACTAGGTCAGATATATGCTTTGTTGTGAACACCTTGAGTCAGTATCTAGTGGAAACTAGATGTGTTCACCTGATAGTTACAAAGCATGTGATGAGGTACCTAAAGGATACGATAGACTTTGATCTATGCTATCTTGGAGATCATGACTTCAGATGGCTACACATATGTTGATTGAGTAGAAAGTGAATCAGACAGGAAGAGCACATCGAGAGGATGTTATTGTCTGGGATCAGCCATGATCTTGTGGTTTAGCAGGAAGCAGTCTAGTATGGCTCTCAGCACAAGTGGACTATATGGCTGCTTGCTCTGCTAGTTGTGAAGAAGTATGGCTTCAGGATTGTTTGACTTAGAGATAGACCCAACTGTGATCCTATATGACAAACAGAGTTGTATCAAGATGGCAGAGAATCCAATGTTCCATAATAAGTCAAAGCACATAGAGATCTGACAAGATATGATGCAGAAAGGAACTATAAAGTTTGAATTTGTAACAAGTTGCCGATGTACTAACTAAACCTCTACCTCAAATGAACAAGTTACCGATGTACTAATCAAACCTCTACCTCAAGTAAAGTTTGAGTACTTCCAAGACAAGCTTGGTGTAGTTCAAAAGGACCCTCCTCGAAAGGGTGAGTAATGTGGTCACTTATGATGAGATTGCCTACATCGACAGTGAGGTCGATGATGTGGATACCTATATTGGTGATGCCGACAGAGAGGTTGGTGGATGGTCCTTAGACAGGATCTAAGTTGACGAGGGGATTGCATCATCCTTGAACACATGTTCTAAAAGGATCTGTAGACATATGTCTCCGAGAAAGAAGAGGGATTGCATCATCCTTGAACACATGTTCTAAAAGGATCCGTAGACATGTGTCTTCGAGAATGAAGTCCTTAGTGGACAAGTGGGGATTGTATCATCCCTGGACTTCAGTCCTAAAGAGAGCCGTAGACATGTGTCTTCAAGAATGAAGTCCTTAGTGGACAAGTGGGGATTGTATCATCCCTGGACTTCAGTCCTAAAGAGAGCCGTAGACATATGTCTCCGAGAATGAAGTCCCTAGTGGACGTGATAGGACTACATCGTCCCTAAGCGCTTAGTTCAAAATGTATGTGTGTGGATTAAATCATCCTTGGACATAGTCCTAAATGAATGGTGTGGATTAAATCATCATTGGACATAGTCCTAAATGAATGGTGAGGATTAAATCATCCTTGGACATAGTCCTAAATGAATGGTGTGGATTAAATCATCCTTGGACAGTAAATCCAGTAATTCCGAAAGGAAGGATAGTCCTAAATGAATGGTGTGGATTAAATCATCCTTGGACATAGTCCTAAATGAATGGTGTGGATTAAATCATCCTTGGACAGTAAATCCAGTAATTTTGAAAGGAAGGATAGTCCTAAATGAATGGTGTGGATTAAATCGTCCTTGGACATAGTCCTAAATGAATGGTGTGGATTAAATCATCCTTGGACAGTAAATCCAGTCATTCCGAAATGAAGGATAGTCCTAAATGAATGGTGTGAATTAAATCATCCTTGGACAGTAAATCCAGTATTTCTGAAAGGAAGGATAGTCCTAAATGAATTGAGCGGATTAAATCATCCTTGGACAGTAAATCCAGTCATTCTGAAAGGAAGGATAGTCCTAAATGAATGGTGTGGATTAAATCATCCTTGGACAGTAAATCCAGTATTTCCGAAAGGAAGGATAGTCCTAAATGAATTGAGTGGATTAAATCATCCTTCGACAGTAAATCCATTTATTCCGAAAGGAAGGATAGTCCTAAATGAATTGAGCGAATTAAATCATCCTTGGATAGTAAATCCAGTAATTCTGAAAGGAAGGATAGTCCTAAATGAATTGAGTGGATTAATCATCCTTAGACAGTAAATCCAGTAATTCCAAAAGGAAGGATAGTCTTAAACTTGATTGTGATTCCGAAAGGAAGGTTCATGTGTGTTGCAAGGTATGCTGCTGATATGTGTACTTGTATTGATGAGGATACTTGTATTGATGATATGTATACTTGTATTGATGGGGATACTTGTATTGATGATATGTATACTTGTATTGATGATGTGTATACTTGTATTAGATGACGATGCTGTTGATCGTGATGATGATGATAATGATCATGTGATGACGATGCTGATGATCGTGTGATGACGATGATGATGATCGTGATGACGATGCTGATGATCGTGTGATGACGATGCTGATGATCATGTGATGACGATGATGATGATCGTGTGATGACGATGTTGATGATCGTGTGATAACAATGTTGATGATCGTAAGGATCCAGATGTTGATGTTGCTATAGCTGTTTGAGTGCTGCAGAAGATAAAGACTCAGTACTGAAGATGTTGATGTTCCAGTATTGAAGATGTTCCAGTAACTGCTTGAGTTACTGATGATGTTGAGAAAGCTTCCAATGATTTATAGATGTATCATGTATGATGTTGATGACTCCTTGCTCCTGCAAATGTTGTTATAATATCCTTCTCGTTAAGGGGGAGTGTTGAGATATTGTAACTTCTAAGAATATTATATTTGTACTTTATTATTCTGGAGATGTTTCATTTCTCCATGAAGATCTTATTGTATATATGGAGATGTTTATTCCTCCGTCAGATTGTGGTAACTTGGGTTATTAGACTTCCCTAGTGGGGGTCGGCCCTGTATATGTTATGTGGGTCAAAGGGTTGTTAGACCATCCTAGTGGGGTCGGCCCAGTTAGTTGTAGTGGGGTGTTTAACCCAATGGTAAAGTTGGGGCTGACCTATTTAATATAAATTACAAGTCAGAGACGTGTATAAATAGAGGAGGTGTGTTCCTCATTATACACACACTTCACTCACTCAGAATGTAGCGCACTTGTGAGAGAGATGTTTGCTATGGAGGAGGAGGAGATCATGTCTTTGGTTTTCATCTTTGTATATTGTTGTTCATCTATATTGAGGAAGCTTTGCTGGGTTTTCTACCCCATGAGGGTTTCCCAGGATAAATCTGTGTCTCTTGTATTTATGCTGTGCTTGTTGTTTCTTCAGTGATCCTGTATATGCTATTATTGTGAAATGGAATGTACTGCTGATATTTTCTGTCTTAGCATATTAAATCTTAACAATTAGTGCAAATTCGACACCAAGGCCATTCCATCCACATGTTTGATAGAATTGTAGAGATAAGGAAGTCCTCTGACAACAAGGTCATCATGAAGGGATATGAATATGGAAAGTTGTTGAAGTTGAGGGGCTCTTCTGTAAGAATGCAAAACTTTGACTATCTATCTTAGCATGAAGAAGGTAATATGTCATCCAGTTTGTTATGGCATGCTAGATTTGGTCATCTAAATTATAACAGTCTTCGTTTGTTAAGAAAGAATGGTGTATTTTGTTTTCCCACCATTCCTAAGCAAAATAACAAATGTGATGCATGCATACTAGGAAAACATAGTAAGCAACCATTTCAAGAGTATAAATTCAGAGCATGTAAAAAGTTAGAGTTGATTCACTCTGACTTATGTGTCCCCGTGCCAATTCGTTCTACAAATGGTAATAAGTACCTCATGAACTTTGTTAATGACTATAGTAGAATGTGTTTGGCATACTTGTTGAAGACAAAGTTTGAAGCATTTCAAACATTCAAGAATTTTCATGCATGGATAGAAAATCAAGCACAAGCTCATATTGGTACATTTTGATCTGATAATGGTAAACAATACACCTCTAATTATTTTGAAGACTATCTTTGTAAATATGGAATTACGCATCAAACTTTAGTTCCCTACAATCCTCAACAAAACAGTGTGGCAGAAAGGATGAATAGAACCTTAATGAATATTGGATGCTCAATGATGTTTTTCAAGAATATAAAACCTATGTTTTGGGGTGATGCAGTAGTATGTGCAACATATTTGATACATAGATTTCCATCTCGTGCTATTGAAGACAAGACTCCACCCGAAATGTGGTTTGGCCACCTTCCTTCGGTTAGGCATCTCAAGGTTTTTGGTTCCACCTGCTATGCCTTGATAGCAAAGGAGCAAAGAAACAAGCTTGGTGCTAGAAGTCGAAGATGAATTTTCTTGGGGTAATAAGAAACCTCCAAAGCATATTGTCTTTATGATGAGGTAAACAATAAGTTTGTTGTTTCCAGAGATGTTATTTTTCGTGAAACTAATAAAAATGACCAATCTATTGAAAGACAGCTTGATTGTTTGAAGAGATTTTCCCATCTAAAGACATATTATGAATTTGACAATGAAATTACACATCTTGAAGGGGGGATCCCTACTATCTTGGATCAATCTATGGAATTTAATTTTGAAACACCAACACCCCCTCATGAATAAACTCACGAAGAAGAAGTCCATGCCACTCCACCTGAACAACAGACTCAACTGGATTATGTGATTGAGAGGACTGGAAGATTGAAACTTGGAGAGAATGAAGCGCCACTAGTTGATCAACCTAGGCCACCAAGGAATATTCTGAAATGGGCCACAAAGACACTTGAAAGTGTCCATCCAAATGACGTTGGAAAGACGGGAACGAGAAGCTCAACCAGACAAGAAGATGGAGGAGATGTAGATAACTTAGGTGATGACATGGATGTCTCATTTGATTGTGAATTGAATTTATCTGCTAAATTTCAACCAACTTCCTTTGAAGAGGCTACTACTCGTTATGAGTGGAAAGAATACATGTAGATGAGTATGATGCACTCATAAAGAATGGAACCTGGAAGCTGGTTGATCGTCTAATTAGAACCACACCAATTGGAAGCAAGTGGGTATACAAGAACAAATACAAATTAGATGGCTCACTTGAAAAGCACAAAGAAAGGCTCATGGTGAAAGGCTATGCAAAGAAAGAAGGAATTGACTATGAAGAAACGTTCTCCCCCATAGGAAAATGGGCTACCATCCGCACTTTACTCTCCTTGGTTGCACAAAATGGATGTAAAAACATGATTCTTGAATGGAGACTTGAAATAAAATGGCTTCATGTCTCAACCATAATTTTTTGTTGTGAACGGACAAGAACACAAGGTATGCGAACTTGTCAAGTCCTTGTATGGCCTGAAACAAGCACCTCGAGCATGGTATGAAAAGCTAACTGAGCATCTTCTAAAGTTGAATTTCAAACATTATAATCTTGATGACACAAAATTGTTTGTAAATAAAGTTGGAAGATATGTTGTGTTTCTTGTAGTGTATGTAGATGACATTTTGATGACAAGGAACAATGAAATTTATATAACATCCATAAAGAAATATTTGAAGAAAGGCTTTGAAATGACTGATCTCGGACATCTTCACTACTACTTAGGAATTGAAGTGACTCAGCATCCTAAGTACATATTCATATCTCAGAAGAAGTATATTGGAGAATTGTTGAATAGATTTTGCATGACAGACTGCAACCCTCTCTCAACTCCAATGGAACAAAAGTTGAAGCTCACATTAAGTGAAGGAAAATAATTTGAGGATGCAACCAAGTACCGACAGCTTGTAGGAAGCCTTATCTACCTTACTACCACCAGACCATATATTTCTTATGTTGTTTGCATTCTTTCAAGGTTCGTGCACAAACCTTGTGAAGGACACTAGTCTCCTGCAAAAAGAGTTCTAAAATACTTGAAAGGGACTCAAGACTTTGGGATCAAGTACTATAAGGTGGAGGAATTCAAACTCATTGGGTACTCCGTTTCAAACTTCGATGGCAACAAAGAAACAAGAGTGTCCACTTCTGGATACACGATGAGTTGTGGATCAGCAGACTTCTCCTAGAGATCATGCAAACAATCAGTTCCAGCAGATTCGATAACAGAGGCAGAATATGTGGCTATTGCAGAAGCAACTAAAAGATATTGTGTGGCTCAGGAATATACTTGAAGATTTGCAAGAGAAACAAGAAAACTCCACTCCACTTTTGATTGAAAACACTTCTGCAATCAAGTTGGCCAAGAACCCCAGATTCCATGATCGAACCAAGCATATCAACACAAAGTAACCGATTTGGTTCGACATCATGTAGAGGCCAATACAATTCATTTTTGTCATTGTTCCATAAATGAGCAAATTGCAGACATCTTCACCAAAGCACTTGGACGAGAAAATTTTGAAAATTTTAGAACCATGCTTGGACTTACAAATCTAATTAAGGGGTGGAATGTTGGAAATCTAATCCTTTGGGATTATGATTTCGACCATATTGTAAATATTGTAAATATTTTAGTCAATTTAAATAAATGGAAGATGAGGAGCCATAGAGACTCCAACGGGTCTCTTAAAATCCGAATGCCACGAGACACTTGGCCATTGTATAAATAAACAACTTGATTAATGAAGAAGCACCAATTCGGGAGTTATACCTGACAAACAACAAAAAAGAATCATTCAAAAAGTAATATTCCTAAACATGTTTATGTAGAATATGTATATATAACTACTATGAAGCATCACTTCCTTCAATAATTTTAATTCTGCTATATTTATTTTTCATATCAATAGAAAAATGTTTTAATGTCATTTTACATTTCTAGGGAGATTATGAAAATCCCAAAGGATGAACGAGGTGATATGCGAAATGTGCCAGTAGGGATGTCAAAAAAAATGTATAAGGAGGTGGTTAAGGAAATGGACATAATTGCATCCCAAGACGAGCCATCTCAACAACAACGTGCTTAAAATGTATGAAATCATTTATTTTTTGGATTATGCATATCTCATTGATTAATTCAACATTAAATATTAATATTCAATTGTTTTGTTGCAGAAAAGAAAACAAAATGGAACCCATTCAGCACACAAGACAAGATGACAATGAAAAAAGGGGTTGATAGCAAAGCTTGTGAGTATTTGTGATTTCCTTATATCAAATTAAAATTCCATAGTGGTTGTGATCTTTATATTTAATTTCTTTTTTTTTCATTGACCATCCTTGGATGTCTTGAAACAGGTGTTAACATACAAAGAGGAGCCATCGGAAGAATTGATTGACATGGGGTTAAGCAAGGGTTGTGAGAAGATGTTGGCATATCAAAAATTAATTGTGGATTTTGTAAGTATCTATATTGTTTTACTTCTCTCATTTTATAGCTAATAGAACAATAAAAATCATAAATGTTAAATCAATGAGTTCTTATGGGGTATAAAAGATGTAGGAAACAAAGTATGAAGTGCAACCAACAAAATAGTTGTTGAGAGATGGCATGAGACATGGTTTTGAAATAATGTGTGACACTCGGGACGCAATTATTGCTCTGGTACGTCGAATTTGAATTTGAATTCATGTATATTATCTATTTTAATTTTCATTATTCCCAACAATGTCGATACACTTAGTACACTTTATTTTTATGTTTGCAGATGGAAGCCGAAGAAGAGGAAAACAATCAAGCCAATCAACAAAACATTCGGCCAAATAACCCAACTAATGTAAGTGGCTCGAGCAATGATAACAGTTCCATCGAAGAATGATGATCCATATTTATTTTTTATGTTAATGCAAGCTGATGTATATTAATTTTGAAATAATTATCTATGATAATCAGACATTTTTTATAATGTACTAGACATAGTGTCCGAACTGAAAGACAACGGGTTACCAATAAGTGTTACAATTACATGCATGTTGACATGTTCATTATTGTTGTCTCTATGTTGTCCTATTTTGTATGACAAAGGCCATCTTATTAATATATAATGACATAAACTTTTTTATTCTATCGCATTCTCCAATGTTATTGTGAAATGGTACGTTATATTGGTAATTAAATGTATGGATGCTTAAATATTACAATAGATGCTAGAATCTATAATATAAGAAATTAATCCAAACAAACACAATAATTGAAATTGAAATAAGTAGTACTATAAAAAATGATTCAATTTCGGATGAATAATGGAATTAAAAAAATAATAAATAATATAGATATTTCACTACAATGTCAGGAGTCACTATTCAAATAATCATCTATGGTGCTTTTGGTACTTTATGTCGCACCGGTGCATTTCCTCGAATTATACGCACCGGTGCGTTTAAATAATTTATATGCCCCGATACTCCAATGTAAATTAAACAAATCGTTAAATGAAAAAAAAAATGTCCATATCTTATTTGCATTTACATGTGCATTTTAATTGTTAATATGTACCGGGATATTTAAAGCCTGTACGCACTGGTGTTTTTTGTAATTTATCGCACTGAGGCATTTTAATTGTTTAAATGCACCAGGCCATTGTAATAGTTTGTATGTGCCAATGCTTATTATTATAAAATACATTGAGGCGTTGTTATAAATAGACGGCGTTGTTATAAATAGACGGCGTTGTTATAAATAGACAGCATTGTCAAAGTTTAAAAATATGAAAAAATTATTTGTGTATGACGTAAAATGTCGCATCGATGTTTGGTTGTAAGTAAGCACCAGTGCGTATAAGCTATATGTAAGCATCTATGGCGTTAAAATTTGGTGCTCTATGGTGTTGGATCTATTTGAGTGCACCGGTGCGGATTATTCATATTGTGCAGCATGGGTGCGTTTTATGAAGGTATGCACCGGTGCACATTTTTCCAACAAAGTGAACCAGTGGAAAAACCTCCAGCCACCAAGTTTTTTTAGTTATAAAATATATCCATAATAACCTCCATTAAAACTTCCGCTACCATTGGTGAAGGTTGTAGCGGACGATTTTTTGACAATTTTTTCCAATCTTGTAACATTGAAAACCTTCGCTATGACCTCTGCGTGACAAGGCCTTGTCGTTGTAGTGGTAGAAAAGCATTTTACTTTTGATTCAAGAACTCTTTCCAAATGTTTGAAAACACTTAATGTCATGGCCCTAGGAGTAGTGCCCCAATTTTTTTGTTTTCAACTCCAAGGAACATGTGGCACCGACATGCCTCGTCCACAAGGGCCTAGCCTGCTTGCAACTATTACACCCAGAGTATTCCTCTTCACTCAAGATCTTCCCATAACTACGCCTTGAGCTACAAACTATTAGGTCTCTGCAATCCCCTACTCAACTTAATCAACCAAGAATCACTTGCACTACAATAGTTCAACACTTATCCAATTATGTAATTAAGCATTACATATGAGCATCACAGTGCAAGTATCCAATAATATGCACAAGAGATAATCAATGCACAAGTATGGTGGTGCCCAAACTAGGCACTCAAACTCATTATGAAGAATGTTATATATAGTACAAGATACAACAAAGGAGTGCGACCAACCTGGAAAACACTCATATGCAAATATAGAACAGATCCAAGATGATTCCCATACAATCTCTTTCCAAATAGTCTAGACAACCCCCAACATATTTTATAGGCTCTTCAAGCAAAGAGGCCAATATATTCCTCATTGTCTGCACATCCAACCTCTATTGCATCTATGGAACTACCTCAGTGCCCGTCCTGACTTCTTCATTGCATCAAGCACTGTGTACTTCAGCATTACTGGCTAGCACCAAGTGTGCCCATCCTACTTGACTATGTCTATCACCCGATGGAAAAGTTACCCCAAGTCGTACGAATCTGATCCGAAAAACTACTCCTAACTCGTTGTTAGGAACGGGGTCATGCTTCTTCATTTTATCCAATGCGTATACAATTAGTTTGTCATCCTCTTCCATGTAAATCTTTCTCTTGGCCCTGGTTGTGACAGAAGTCCCTGCTATTTTGTTTCTATATTCTGGGGCAAACACAGATACAAGGCCCGGAGTCCTAACATAGATCCTTGTTGTCTTCCTACTTGTTTCCAGCGTAAGTGTAATCGTAGGGCCTAGAGTGCCTCTCATTTCCTGTACATATTCTTTATAGATTTTGATAATATATGTCCATGTCAACTAAGAAATCTAATTCCTTAGCTCTGTGCTTATAATTAACTTGATTAAGCAATGTTGAGTGAGGGAATCCATCTTACCGTGTTTGACTTTTTAACTCGTGTCCCATAAAGACTGTAATAGAAAGTAAGGGATGCTAATTTTCTCTTTTGCTCTCAAATGAAAATTATTCCTCGGCAAGTTTAGAAGACTAAAATGATATGCGTGAATCTAGCTCAACCACCCTATGTAGGTAAAATATTTCAGGACAAATGTTGTGACTTCCTTCCAAAGCCCAGGGAAGGTGTCTCTTTTTACTCCGTTTTTGTCTTCATCGTATAGCTCTCCATCCTTGAAGAAATATTGATGAGCCCTAATTTCCAATTCCTTTTCATCTTTGCTCCAACACTTCCCTCCAAGGATCCCTGTGTATTCTATCTTCCTGGTCTCGTTTAGAGGAATCAACACTCCTTTCACTCTTGTCACAAATTCACCTTCTGTTAATTTTTTAAAGTTGTTAGTGAATTCCAAAGCAAGATATTGATTGTATCCATCCAATTTAGCAAAGAAAACCATCAATCCTATGTTTCGAAAAAATTTCAGAACCTCTGGGTTCTGATATAGTTTTCATGGGTTTGTAGACTAACTTTCCTTGAAACCCGCAGTCATTTTTCTTTGTGAATTTCGTATTTAAAAAAAAAAAACAGAGGATTAATACCCAAAATTTGATTGCTATGAGAAATCAAAGTATCTTTGGCAATGAAAAAGAATGCAAAATCTGGACTTACTAGTGTTTGTAGTTGTATCTTTGTTCACATCTCCCCTCGGCTTTACTTCAGATCGTTTTCCCTCTATTTAGTATCTCTTCTCTGCACAGTTGTGTAGTTAAAACAACCCATAATTCCTGCGTGAGCCCACCTTCCTTGTTCAAAATATGATTTTGAATCCCTTAATAGGATTTCGATTTTTGGCTTTCGCGCATATGCCTTTACCTCTGATGAATACTCTGAGGGTGGCGGCCTTCGTCATTACCCTGCTCCATTCTTGATACGTCTTCCTGTACTTTTAGTTGACATGGACATTATCTTTAGATTTCCTACTCTGGTCATGTCTAGTAGCAGCGCATATGCATGAATAACCATTATCAAGAGGTGGTCGTCACTCAACACTTGCCACTTTTTCAATACTTCTCGTGTGCAACTCCTCCCCCCAACTGCAATTGTGTTGACCTCGGCACATTATGAATTTTACCAGTGGGTTTTTTCTTGAGGTGTCATGCATGTTAACAAATAGTAATGAGAAGGAAAAAGCATGTACCTGATCTTGTTGACTCACCTGTAGTTTAGTTTGGTTGATCGTGCATGGGGAATGATGTAGAGTTGATAGAGATCTGGAAACTTATATTATGTCAATGCGTTGTATATTTTGTTTCCTGTAGTTGTAAATGTGTGATCCTATAGTTGTGGCAGATTATATTTTGCGTTGATTGCTAAACATAGTGTTGTGATAGATTGTTGTAGTAGGCGGTTTCCATTGTAAATTGGGACAAGAGAGAGTGTGTAACTAGGATTTCCTTTAGAGTCAAGCTTGTTAATGATGATTCCTGCAAAATAAACAATCCTTGGATAAGAAAAGTATGATTATTTTTTCGTTTTCCTTTTTCTCTTTTCTTTTTCTTGTTTTTTCTTTTTTCGTACTAAAGGTGCCACATTATGGTTTTCACCTAGAGTATGTCCTGTTAGTGCTCCCGGAGAAGTGTTCACTAATAGAATTTTTATTTATTCTTCTTTCTTTTTTCTTAAACTATAGGTTCCATTACTGGTTTTCACCAATATTGTGTCATGTGAGCACTTCCGAAGAAGTTTTCACCAACTGGATTATATTATTATTTGTTTTTTTCTCTTTTTTTATTTGCTTCCTGAAAACTGATATTTCAGCTGGAATTGAGGACGTCATTGCCCTCAATTAGCGCCTGATTCTTTTTGTACATTTTCTGTGTAAATTCATCTTTTGAAAGTGGTTGTTTGTATAATTTGAGTCGATGTCCATTGATCAATAAGGGAGTTTGATCTTCATCAATTGTCCTCATTTTTATAGATCCATTATCATAGCAAGTATCAATTTGGTATGGACCAAGCCATCTTATTGTTAGTTTTCCTTTGAAGTCCTTGAAACGCAATTCATACAAGAGTGCCTAGTATCCTTCTTGAAACTTCTTGGTATTGATATATTTATCATTCCATTGCTTTCTCTATTGTTGCACCATTTCATTGTGGAAGAAGGCATGTTGTATGTATTCACCAAGTGCATTCAAGTGTTGAATTATATCTTATTGGGATGCTGATAAGTCCAGACTGAGATCTGCAACTGTTCATAGTGTTTTTATTTTGAATTCTATTGGAAGCATGACCTTCTTTCCATAGACTAACTGATAGGGGGTAAATCATGTGGCAGTCTTCTAGGTTGTGTTATAATCCCAAATAGATTCATTTAATATATATTCCCAATCTCTTTTATGTAGCTGCACTTTTTTTGTAAGTATCCTTTCTAGCTCCTTGTTTGTCACCTCTACCTGTCCATTTGTATGTGGGTGGTAGGAAGAGGACTGCCTATGCTTTATTTTGTTCCTTTCCATAAGATCTTAAATCAAATTTGATGTAAAATGTGTCCCTTGGTCTGAGACCATCTCTCTTGGAACTTGAAACCTTGTAAATATCTACTTTGTGAGGAATTTTGCTACACTTGTTTCATCTGAAGTTCTAAGTGCTTTTACTTCTTCCCACTTTGTAAGGTAATCAGTACACAGCAGAATGTAATTATTTTGATTGGATGGTGGATTTATTGACCCAACAAAATCCAATCCCCATTTGTCAAAAGGTTCAAATGATATTTTGGGTTGTTGTGGCATCTCATATCTTTGCGTGGGTTTCCCCATCCTCTAACAGTCATCACATCTTGATACATAATCATGAGCATCCTTGTGAAGTGTGGGCTAATAGTTCCTTATCTGCAATATCTTGTAGGTTGTTCTCTTTGCTGCATAATTGACTCCACAATGTTGATTATCGTAGGCAAGTAGGATGTCATGTACTTCATCCTCCCTGATACATCTTCTCAGAATTTGGACTAGTCCCTTTTTGAATAGGAATCCTTTTATCCAAGTATAGGTGGCACTCATTATGATGACCTTGCATCATTGTTTGTAATTAAAATTCCAAGGGAACTTCCCAGAGACTAGGAAGTTTTCTATGTCAGCATACAATGGAGTTTCTACAGAGATGGAAAAGAGGTGCTCATCTGGAAAAGCGTCATCAACTTATTCTTTGCCTGCAACATGGGTCAATCTTGATAAAAATTCTGCAACAACATTATGTTTACCTGGTTTTTCCATTATTGTCAAATCAAATTCCTTCAGGAGTGGTAGCCACCTAATGATCCTACCACTCGTGTTGTATTTTTTCATCAAATGCCTTATTTTTTAGTGGTCTATATGCACGTATACAAGGTAGCCTGTGATGTAGTGTCTGAACTTATTGATGGAGTAAATGACAACCCAAGAATTATTTCTCTATTACTATGTAGTTAAGTTTAGTTGCTGATAAATTTTTGTTGATAGAGTATATTGCAAATGGGTTTTTATCCTCTTGTTATCCAAGAACTTCCCCAATAGCCTTATCAGAGGCATCTGAGTGTATGTAGAATGACAGGCCCCATTTTATTCCTTGAAGCACAAGGGATGTGATTGTTTTTTCCTTCAGATGTTCAAATGTTACCATACAGTTCTCTATCCATACAAAATCTGCGTCTTTAGTCAGTAGTGCAAACATGGGTGTTGTCATTTTGTTGATGCTTTTGTGAACCTCCTGTAATAACCTGCTTTCCCAAGGAACCTTATTACATCTCTTTGATTTAGTGGTGGAGGTAAATTTTTAATGACCTCAATCTTGTCTTGGTCAACCTTGATTCCCTAGGAACAGATTTGGTGGCCCAGCACTATGCCCTCATTCATGAGCATCTCACATTTATCATTGCTTAGACATAAGCTCATTTCTATACATTCCTTTAAGACGACACCTAAATTGTATAAGGCCTGTTGGAAGACTTGTCCATAGAGTGTTAAGTCATCCATGTAGATCCCCACGCTATCATGTACAAAGTCTATGAATATGCTTAAGACAACCCTCTGGAAAGTTGTAGGGGCATTACATAGTCCAAATGGAAGAAGTAGATATGCAAATGTGCCCTAGGGGCAGGTGAACATTGTCTTGTCTTGGTCCTCCGGGTGAATTAGAATCTAGTTGTACCCGTTGAAACCATCTAGGAATGAAAAGAAATTTTTCCCGTACAAAGTATCCAACACTCGGTTAATGAAAGGTAGCGAGAAATGATCCCTTTGTGTTGCTTTGTTGAGCTCTTAGTAGTCCACACAAATTCTTGATTTTCCTCCCTTCTTTGGGACTATCACTATAGGAGATACCCATTCACTATCTAATATGGGATAGATGAAACTAGCATCCAACAACTTTTGTAACTCTTACTTGACAATATCCTTCAATGTCAGGTTCATCCTTCTCTAGGGTTGTCTTATGGGAACAAATCTTCTTTTATGTAGATGTGATGTTTGCAGATGTCTAGATGCATCCCCTTCTTATCTGTATAACTCCAAGAAAAGGTTGTACTTCGGTCTATAAGGACTTTAATCAGTTGTTGTTCTTGGTTTGCCTCTAGGTTCTTATTGATCTTCAAAGTTTTCCCAGGAAGGATCTCCACCATCTTAACAGTAGTAGGTTTTTGTTCCACATAGAACACTCTTTGACACAACGTCTTGGGGTCTCTAGGAGCACCTATCATTTCTTCTTCACTTGCTGCAAAAATATATTCAATTTCATTAGTGTTAGGATAAATATTTTGCATAAAATTGGATAAAATCATGTCTTCATCAGCATTTCTAAGAGCAAGACATGTGTTTATGCTAATGACAGAATAGATGGTTTGATTATAATTATCATCATCTTCCAACCATAGAGGGTCTTATGTATCAACAAATGGTCTGGAAAGTGGGTATAGGTTAATTTTCTTTTGGATAGTCCACTAGTGATGGTCATATCCCCTGCTCTACAGCCAATATAGGCATCTGTTGTTGCTATCCAAGCCCTACTGAGGATAAGAGTATAGCCACTTAGTTTGGTTTTGACCTATAAGACAATAAATTCAACAGGATATTCCCATGAGTATATAGTTACAATGATGTCCTCTAAGATCCCTTCTGGGAGTACGGTTGAGGTGTCTGCTAGCTGCAACACTAATGGGGTATGCCTTAGCAATGATGTCAGATTTAAGGTTGCCATTGTGTCTTGAGTCATAATGTTAATTGCTTCCCCTAAATGGATGAGGGTATTTGGTATCAAGGTTTGATTGATGTGGACATTCACTACATGACTACTTGGATCCAAGTACTTGGGATTGAGGAATTTCCCCAACATTAGGTATGTGAGTTTCCCTATAACATTTATCATCTTGGGGTCCTTCTTTCTCCTTTCGATCCTTTTGATACAGGTTTCTTTGAAGAACTTATTACAGATTGGTACTTCTTTAGTTGTTTGGAGAAGTGGAATTTAGATATTTAGATGTTTAAGTTCATTAATAATAGCATTCTCTATTTCAACATCAACTTTAGACTTCAGTCTTTCAGGAAATGGGGGATTTTGCAGAGCGTGTAGTTGAGGATCCCTATCAGTATTTTCTTCCATGGGTATGTCCAACCTTGATGGCAGCGTATTTTGACTATGTTGATTATCAACCATAATAGGTGGTGTAGGATCATGTACTACCCTTCCTAATCGTAAGTTCACCTCATTCATATCTAGAGTATCTATAGCATAGGTTGGAAATTTAACCATCTCATTATTATATACATGTTGAATTTGCCTGCTATTATTGGGATTTGGTGCAACCTAGGATGGCATTTGAGGTAGTATTGGTGGTTGGTGTGGTGGAGGCATCAAAGCTGATTGGATTTCTTGAGGTCTTATTGATGCCCCGAAGATCGCAGCATCAAGTAGAAAGGGATTCTCCCCGGTAAACTATCCCAATTAGATTGTCCACCGTTTGGTATGGGGAATCCATCCGGTTAGCGGTTCTGGCTACCGTTAGATTTGGAGATATGCTTCTTTTACACCGATTATGGCCCGATCCACCGTTCTTTTTTATTTTATTGTTAAGATGATGTGCAAGTGCCTAAGCTAATTTAATCTAAATGCAGAGCTTGAAACAAATCTATATATAAGACTGAAATAAATCTAATCTATCATTGCAAGGAGAAAAACTGTAAATATGAGTAACGTGCTGAAAGAAACATCTAAGGATCAATGGATAGCCATTAAATCGTAAAGATACATCCACAGCAAGAGATTAAAGATATAAAGATAGCTTTTAATCCATATGAAAGCATTCTGTTACTCATGTTAGTAGAAACATCATTGCACAGAAAATAGTAAGATCCCTCAATACATAGAAATAATTCAGAACAGTAAAGAAAGATCTCACAGTAGGATATGAATGTCACAAGAATAAGTCAGCATGCATCCAACATACATTTCCAGGCAAAAGACGTCCTCTCTAGGCTCTTATTAGGCAAAATTCATTTTCTTGGAGCAAGTGCAAAAATAGTTCGTACAAGTTTAGAAAATTCCTTTTCCCTGCCAAAAGTCCTTTACACTATTCCCTAAGCCTCTATTTATATCTTTACAAAATCCTTCTAACGCTGCCACATGTACCCTAACTCCAGAAGCATTCCAATTTGTCCTTTAGCGCCCCAATTACAGATAGGAATGATTCATGGCAGCTTAAGATAAAAGACAAATTAGAGACAGTTGTCCCTCATACTTCACGACTTAACAAAAAGGAGGAGAAGATTTCAACGTATTATGGCTACCACATCAGCTAGGTGGTGCCTCTACTTCAACTGGAGCCTTACATTCAGAAGGTGCTTCTGCCTGAACTTGCGCCTCTGCTCCAAATGGTGTACCTTTGTCGACAGGTGCCTCTGCTGTTGTTTTCTTATCTTCTTCTGCTATGTAATTGAACCAAATGCCTGTGTCTCTTATGAAAATATTTGTTGGTGAGGGGAGCAGGATCTTTTGTGAGGTCACATGTTTACCAAGCTCTGCCTCAATACTTTGAATTTATGCTATTGTTGTCTGGTGGATCTCCTTGAGCTCATGATTGAGTACTGATGATAGCCCAATGTAGTGATGAAGATCATCGGTACCCAACACATCAATTTTCTTTACATACTCCAACTAAATGCCCAGCTCTTCCTTCAAATATGACAAACATTGCTCTTTGTTTGGAAAATCATCCAGGGTCTGAGGAAAAATAAGCTTGCATTTTTCATGTACTTCATGAATCTTTTGATAAAGGCTATTACCTTTCCCAATTGGTCTCTGGATCTTAGCCATCAGCTTGGCGCCACAATTCCTGCAAAACTCCATGAGGGCTACATCTTCCTTAAAACCATCCACGGATTTGAACAGGAGATGCTTAGGGAAATCCACCTTCCCTTCTCTCCACTCTATCTAGCTCAAAATGTTTGCTTTAACCCGAGTGTATTTTCCTTTAAGCCTGATGGCTTTAGCATTGACTTCTTTCAACCTATCCAGCATGGTCTTGAGTCTGCAAACCTCCTCAGTAATCAACTCTTGTGTGGCATGCATTTGTCTCAAGATGTCACAGGACTGCTCGTGAAAAGGAGACATATCCATCGCTATGCTTTCTGCTTGCAACAGCCTCTCAACCATTGACTGCTTATCCTGCTCCAACTGAACAACTCTAGCTTCAGAGTCATTCTTTTCGGACTTGAGGACCATCATCTGGATAGCCAGCTGCTCCTTTTCCTCTTTTAGGTGTCGACACTTATCTGACAACTCCTTGTGATCAGTAGACAGGCGATTATATTTGTTCACCGCAAGATCCCTATAAGCCTGCTCGTTAGCCATAGTATGTTGCAGCATGCGAGTTCTTCTCTTTGTTGACTCAAACTCTTTGACCATGTCGATCACATTGTCTTCTCTTGCTTTTGTTGCCGACACAGTGGCAGATGCCATGGCTATGGGAGCCTTATTCGTATTTTGCATAAACGTGGTTTCTCGCTAGGTGACAATATCTACCTGGAAAAGTCTCTTTATCCTCTCTTCTGACTTCAGGACCACATCCTTCCTCTTCTTATAATACACAAATTTATCCCATCGGGACACAGTATGATCTTCGGATGGGGTGAAAGGGATGATTGGGAGGTCTCTTATATGGACTTCTACCTCCGCGGGTGGGCTCTGTACTACCTGAGATGAGTCTATTTCCATATCTTGGGTGCCAGAGCCACCCGCCTGGGCATCTTCGTTGGCCTTAGCCTCTTCTTCATCATTTTGCTCTTCTTCAGCTTTGAGTCTTCTCTCTTCTTCCTCAGCTTTCTGTTGATTTTCAACTACCTCCCTCTGCTCTTGTTCCTGAGCTTCCTGCTGCAGTCTTGCTTCTTCGACTTCCTGCTGCAATCTCACTTCATCAGTTTCCCTCTGCAACCTTGCTTCCTGCTACAACCTTACCTCTTCAGCTTTCAATTTTTTGTTCTTCATGGACTAGGGCCTCAGCGACTTCCCTTTCTTTCTAGAGGTTGGCTTCTCGAGCTGTGGCAGAGCTAGAGCTAGCTCCACTGCTGTGACGACAAATCTATAATTCAGTCATTTTACTAATTCCCCTAAACACTTCTTCTTCGTCATCATAGTAATGGGCATACTCAAAATGAGCATACAATTCCTTGCAATGCTCCGCAACTTTGCTCCGCCTGTCATTTCTATGAAAGATTTCCTCACCGAAGTGAAAAGCTTTCAACTCCTGAATGAACTCTTCGGCTGCTGTAACCTCTGAGAACTTATAGGCTCCTATACAGAAAGGCAAAGGAGGGAAAGAAGCCTTATGTTGCTCATTAAGAACTCCTCCTATTCCATCAAGGAAAACTTGCCTGACTGCTTCTTTCAGGATTACATAATCAGTGGCGTATTTTGGTAAGATGTATGGTGGCTTAGTGCCTCCGAACATCTTAATATAGGTACCCTCTTCTAAGAAGTAGAAATCTCCATAACCTTCCATGACTTCCATGGCGTTCTTCGACAAGCAATTGGGTTCTTCATTGAACATCTGCTCATACAGAGGCATAATGAATTCTTCACATATGAGCTTATAGTGCGCTCTGTAATTTTGAGCCCATAGTATTTTATAAGCAGTGTATATCGGGGTGTTGGACTGATCCCATGAGCAGCCTAACCTGGGGAAAGGGAGCTTTGCCAAGATGCAATCAATGAGGTATGAAGACATGAAAAACTATGACTTTTTTAAGGCCAAACCTTCTTTAGCTGCGGCCACAGTGGATGCCAAACTATCTGAGAGGATAGTAGCCCAATCAAACACAGTTCCCTTAAATGCTATGTAATGGATTATGGGGGCCCATTGTATCCTATATACGGTTCCATCGGGCATGCCGAAAATTCTGCTTAACATAAGGGAAATCAACCTAAATGGAGGTCTTAGGCTCTGAACGTCATACTCATCATTGTCCCTCTTCCTTAGTTGTTTTCCCGTGATTAACAGCCTTTTAGCCATTTCAAAACTATTCATCTGTTCCAACCATGCATCGTTCAGTGCCTACTGGGGACGTGAGAATTTGTAGGCTACAGCAATATAAGCTGGATGGAACAAAGCAAATGCCTCTCCCTTGCTTTCCTGCAACACTCTTGTTTGCGGGTTGGCACGTTCCAATATCCACCCGATTACTTCTGAGCACGGGAATAGCTCAGGGCGAGTAGAAGCCCTGGATATGCCATAGGTCCTGATGTTGAGGTAGATTTGTTCTTCTTCTATTAGCATGCCTGGGATATCTTGGTCCCTAATCATCCGGTAAATATCTCCCCACCGGACCTCAGGAGGGACGCCCGTGGTGCACTTAGTGTCTTGAAAAAGAGTTTCAGTCCTTGGCTGTACTAACTCTGGCTCCATCATCTTAGCTTTCTTTCTGCTACCTTTCGGCATTGTAGCTTATCTCTGTCAAGCAATCATACGAGAATAAACATAAGATTGTCAACCATTATGTAAAACAGAGCATAAAATAGAGCAAGACAGGAAGGAAACAGGACTAGAATGATAACGTATAATCATAAGAGGTCATAGTGCCGCATGCTGGGGAAAGAAACAAAACGTAGAATAGTCAAGGAAACATATTATAGCCATCAGACTTGATCGTTCTAGGGAGGCAATGCCGGGTTTGGAACTTTTGAAAAGTTTCAAAAGAGGTAGGCATACGGCGCACAAAGACTCGTTTTCCTCCTTATCTTTGAAGATAGGATGCCCTTCATTATAGGCGGATCCTTCTGAGACAGCAAAGTTACCTGGGTTGGTCCTTTCAGCTTTAGGGGAAGGGTTCAAGGAATATAGAGGAGGAAAGGAGTAGGTGCGTAAGTGCAGCAAGCTTACAGTGAACCCGCATTACTGCATAAGTAAATGGCTGAGTGGACAGAAAGTGAACATCAAATGGCTAAAGCGTGAATGCTAAGCTGGCTTGGATTGGGAAGGCTATGGGGCTGCAGCAGCTGTAAAGTCTAAAGGATAGTCTGCTACGAGTGCCCACAGGCCATGTAACGAAACGAAAATCACCCAAGAAAGCCTTGACGCATAGATAAGACAAAATTAACGGTAGAACCACCTACTTGGCAACGAAACACTGGTGTTACGGGGTTGATGTGGTGGCAAATAAGCTAAGCTAGAGCGAATAAGCTTGTGCAGGTTCCAAACGGCGTCTTCCAAAATGAAATCCACCAATGGGAAAATAGAACCCCCCTGCCACTCTTATATTAAGATTGGTACGTGTTGACATTAATTGCGTAGGTGGTGAAATTAAAACGGAGTTAAACCTTCGCGTACGGTGGGGTCATTTCAACCCATTCGGCATTTATGCATAACCGCCAAAATCGGATGAAAAAGGTGGGTCTCATCCGCCGTTGCGGGTAGAAATTGTGAGTTCCTTCCGAAGCGTGGGAGACTTGGAGTTCGAGCGCGGCATCTGCTTGTTGCGGGAAAGAAGAGAAAGATGATCTGCCATTGCGGAAAGACTCGACGAGTTCTTTCGAAATTGATGATTCAAAAGACTCGCGGTGAAACTTCTCGAGTTTATCCGTCGTTTCGGAATGACTTGGTGAGTTCTTCCAAAATTGATGAGGCAAAAGTCTTTCGCGACGGAAGTTCTCAAGTTGATCCACTGTTGCGGAAAGACTCGACGAGTTTTTTTGCAATAGCGGATGAATTTGGTAAGTCTTTTCCGAAAAGTGAATGGTCGCGGAACTTGGGAAGAAGGCGCTTGTAGCGGCAAGACTTAATGAATGCTTCCTCCGTTTTGGGAGATAATTTCAAGTTCTTCCGTAGTTTCGGGTGAACATTTCAAGTTCTTCCGCTATTTCGGGAGAGAATTTCAAGTTCTGACTTAGAACAAAAACTCCAAAAAAGATTTCTCACTTGAAACAAACGAAAAAGACTAAGTTCAAAAGTTTTCCAAAGGGGACTTAACCTTTTGAGCAGGCTTTCTAGGAAAAGACAAGGAGGGGCCCCAATGTCTACAACATATTGGGGAGGGATGTTGCTCCAACAACAATTGGCGAATCGCTGGCGAACACAGATCTCTGAACAAAACACTCTTCTCGTTCATTGGAAACTATTAAAAGATGCTCACCCTAAGTGAAACAATTGGTTTGAGCGTCTGAATCTCGGCAAAGGAAGTAATCACTTTATCTGCTCGTTACTGGGAAAGGGGAGCTTTGATGAAGACATCCTTAAAACTTTCTAAGGGCCAGAATATGAGGTTCATTTTAGGAGGTTTATCTTTCAGATGACCACTGTTATTGGACAACACAGGATCGTAACAACATCTTGTAGACACTATTTCTCTTGTTCCTCATTCCCATGCTGCTTGCATCCTTTTGGATGTTTCATATATTTGACATCTTTTGTTGTTTGAGCCTTCCAGAAATATTTTCTTTAAAGTCACGATCTTTGATTTTGGTTCCTCAATCCATAATGTCCTTTTGTGTGAGTGAGAATTTTATTGATTTATCAAACCTCACGGACGGAGAAGAACCTGGCTTGAGCTGAGTCCTTTTGGACAACTTTCTTGACTTGTGTGCTTTACTTTATCTCAGCCATGCTTTGATTGAGGCGATAATTTATGGAAAACATACCCTTGATTGCGAGCCTTTTGGCTTTTGATTTGCAGCATGGAGTCATTTCAATACCCTATGCCTTCGAGACATGCTTCCTTTCCGTGGGTCCAACTATAGTGATCTTCTTGAGATGCTTTTAAGTGTGAGGGTGGATGGAGCCCAAAGATAGTGATAAAGATAGTCATAGATCTCTGCTATTTCAACAAGGGTTAGTGTGACCAATAGAACGGTATCTCTTCTTTCTGGAGAACGATCAGCAAAGCCAAAATGCATGGGTAAACTTTCTTTCGGGGATACATTTCCAGCTTCACGAGTTGTGTGATTTCTTGCGAGATCTATCTTCATGAGAGGCCCAATTGCAGGTGACTCAGGAAGATGAATTTGTACGAAAAGTTCAAATGCTGAGAGGAAAAGGCAATTTAGCTGAAACACAGAAAACAAAGACTAAAGTAAAACAAAAGAAAAGCTTTATTTATGTACAGAAAGTCTCATTGAGACTATGCAAAGTATTGTTTCAAGGTGAGGCCATTGAGAGGAAGGGTTACTTCCTCTCCCTGGAGGTCTGTCAGCTTGTAAGTGGATGGGCCGAGCTTTGCAGAAATTTGATAAGGGCCTATCCATACGTGTTGGAATTTCGTGTGCATCCCCTTGCCCTCATGATTATGGTCCCATTTCAGAACTAAATCCCCTACTTCAAAACTTCTTTTACCAGACTTCCTCTTATCGAACCATCTTTTGACTATGTCTTGGTGCTGATGAAATTGATCTTTAGCTTTCTGTCGGGCTTCTTCAAGTTGAAGCAAGGTATTGATCTTGGATTGTAAGACTTGACTACCATACCCTCGAGAAGCTTGGGACAACTGTAAGGATGGAAGCAAGATATTGGGAGGGAGGATGGCTTCCTTGCCATAGATGAGGGTGTAAGGGGAAACCCCTAATGCATTCTTTGGAGTTACTCTATCTGCCCATAAGGCATTTGGGAGAGCTATATGCCAGCTTCGCTGATTTTCAATCACAGTCTTCTTGAGAATTCGGATGAGATTTTTGTTTGAGGATTCAGCTAGTTCATTCCCTTGAGGGTAATAATTGGCTGAATAATGCAATTTAATTCCCCATTCATAAAGAAATTCATTTATCTTAAAAGACGAGAAATAAGGAGCATTATCAAAAACTAGGGAAATTGGAACCCCAAACCTGGTTATAATGTTTTCTTTCAAGAAGATGATGACTACATCTTCATTGATCTTGCGCAATGGGGTAGCCTCCGTCCATCTAGTGAAGTAGTCGGTGGTCATCAGGATGTATCGATGTTGTAGAGAAGAATTTGGGTTTATCTCTCCAATGACATCTATACCCCATTGTTCAAAAGGTTCTGAGATAATAACCAGCTGCAAAGGTCCTGTTGCCTTAGGTAATTTCCCAGCACTTCTTTGGCATATATCATAGTTCCGTGCATAAGCATGGGCATCTCGGAATAAGGTGGGCCAATAATATCCAGCTCTGAGTATTTTGTGAGCTGTTGTCTCCCCTGAATAATGTCCACCAGCGGGGCCATCATGTAATTCTTTGACAACTTTACTTGCATCTTCCTTTTCTAGACATCTAAGAAAAATTCCATCGTAATTTTTTCTGAAAAGTATCCCATCAATGATATGATAAGCTATTGATTTCAAACGGAGTGCCCTTCTTTGCCTAGAACTCTAGTGTTATGGTAGATATCCTTGCTGCAAATAATGCACTAGATCTATACCATGATTCAGGAGCTGTGAAAATGGGACATACCTCAACTGAATTCAGCTCAGCTTCATTCTTCCAATGCTGCTCTTCATCAATCGGATGCTCTGTAAGCAATTTACACAGGCCTTGTCCTTTGATGATAGTGGCCGGTTTAAATTCTAAGTCATATTCTTGAAGAGTTGTAACCCAGTTTCCCCTTCTCTCTCCCAATTCCTTTTGCACGAAAAGGGATCTAACAGCCGGGTGGGGAACTATAACTTTAGTTCTGTTCTTAAGAATATATGGTCTGAACTGTTTTACTGCTTTGAACACGGCATATGCTTGTTTATCGACCACTGGATAGTTTAGTTCAGTCCCTTGCAGACCAGTGCTCATAAACGAGATTGGATATTCGTCCCCTAACTCTATCTTTTGCGTGAGCACAGTTGCGAGAGAGTCATCTGAAGCAAAAGTATACAAAATAAAATCTTTATCAAAGTCTGGGCTTCTTAAGGAATGAGCCTTAGCTATGGCTGCCTTAATGTCTCTAAATGCATCATTTTCTACATCTGTCCACTTGAACTGTATGCTTTGCTTGACCATTTGCTACAAAGGTTTAACAATTTGAGCGAAATCGGGGACAAACCTTCGAACAAAATTTATAGTGCCCATAAATGACTGCATGGATTTCTTGTTATGAGGCATTGGAATTTTATTGATAGCTTGTACTCTCTCTTGATCTATTGATACTCCCCTTTTGGAAATGATATGGCCCAGCAGTTTACCTTCGGGAACAGTGAACACACTCTTCTTGGGATTTAAAGAGATACCATATTTTCGGCAACGATCAAAAATCTGCTTCAAATGAACAACATGATCTTCTCTTTTCTTTGAAAAAACTGTCACATCATCTAAGTAGACTACAACATAGTGGCCACCCATTCCTCGGAAGGCGATATCCATATCTCGCTGGAATGTAGCTCCTGCGTTTATTAGGCCGAATGGCATCCTTCGATATGCAAAAGTTCCCCACTTAGTGTGGAAAGTAGTCTTAAGACGGTCTTCTTCAGCCACTAACACTTGATTGTAACTAGAGAAACCATCAAGAAGGGAGAAGAGTTCTGATCCTGATACCATCTGGAGAATTTGTTCCATTGAAGGGATGGGATAGTTGTCTTTATCGGAAGCTCCGTTCAAATTTCTGAAGTCAACACATAGTCTTATCTCTCCTGACTTCTTTCTTACGGGAACCAAGTTAGAAAACCATTCAGAATGCCTGACTTTAAATATTATCTTAGCATCAAGTAACTTCTTCAATTCCTTTTGAATCAGAGGTTCGAGGGTAGGATGCATCCTTCTCAATTGCTGCTGAAATGGCTTGACACCTACCTTCATAAGTATGACATGCTGAATAATGCAGATGTCATATGTTTTCAGATCTTCATACGTCCATGCAAAAATATCTTTATATTGTCAAAACAGTTTGATGAATTTATCTCTTTCTCCCGGTGAACAACATTTGCCAAGGTTAACAAACTTTGGTTCATCTTTGGTACCTAGATTTACTAATTCGTGCTGCATTGATGAGCTATTGGTCTTGGTATTTGCTGGCCTTCTAAACTTTCTTTGTAGATCAAACAACATTTCAAGCGACCTCACCCCTTTGGGGATGAAATTGCCTTTAGCTGCGTCTTTCTTTTGCAAATCAAAATCATGCTCTTCTTCGTCTATCACAGCTTCTTGAAACATGTCTTCGTTTGTTGGAAAAATGATAATCTGATCGTCATCATCGAAGACTCTGAAGTTTGTGATATTTTCAGGGACAAAAGGCCTAAAAATCAATTCAATTGAGCACTTGTTATTAGTTGGCACCAATCTGGAAGTAGATGTTGCTAATAAATCAGCTACATAATTTTTTAGTCTAGGAATAGACTTTATATTGAAAGCATCAAAATGCATAATTAAATCTCGTACCTCAGCCTGATAACTCCTCAAATGCGGTGAAAGATAGTGAATGGTATCTCTTACCTGTCTCACAACTATTTCTGAGTCACCAAACACCTTCAGGTACTTAACATTTAAACTGATGGCTTTCTTCAATCCGTGGACTAAAGCTTCATATTCAACAGTATTGTTAGTACAATCAAATTCTAACCTACAGGACAAAAAATACTTATTTCTTTCTGGATCCATCAAAACACAACCGGCTCCGGATCCTTCCAAAGTTTAGAACCATCAAAGTATAATTTCCAAAAAAGATCGTTTGATTCAGCTAAGTTAGTGTCTTTATGATCTAAGTCAGTGACTAAACTAACTATATTACAGTCAATATCATCAATCCGAGAAAAATGAAGGAGATCAGACTGTTCATCTGATTCATGGCTAATAGTTTCAGACTAATAATTACCCGGATCAATTTCTAAGAAATAATTTCCCAAAACTGAGGATGAAAAGGCTACCGCTTCATTCTTTCCTTCTAGCTGAGTTACATTTTGTTTCATGTGTGGTTCTCTCAGAATATTGATCTGATTCTGTATATTTTGATATGGCAACCACAAATGGGACCAATCAGTTGCAAAGTAACCGTTCAACTTAGTGGACCAGTCCCTACTTAGGATTAAACCATAGGCTTCGGGAATGTCAACTACCATTATATCAATGAACTGACAAACTCTAGAATCTGCTGACAACCTAATGAGGACATCTTTCATTTCCCCGATAACTTTGACAGCAGTCCTATCTAACTGAATAATCTGGGCGGGAGATGGAATTGGTTGACCGTTAATATTTTTACAGATAGATAGTGGCATGACATTTGAAGATGCTCCAGAATCTACCAGACAATTGTGTACATTGTGATTGAAGATTTCAAAAGTTAAAAGGAACGCCAACGTCTGAGATTTGGATTTCCCGTCGATACTGGCCTCATTAATTTCAGGGTCTCCTTGAGTATCTGTTAATGGAGTGCTGGGCTGGGATTGGAGAACATGCAACAACTTGTCTCGTTGTTGGGGCAAACTGCACATATCGAATATTGAAACATTTGCCTTTACTTTCTTTATATATTCAATAATGTCATATCCCATATCGCATTCTTTTACCATTCTAGTTTGATGATCTGTCCTATTTAGTGTGATCTTTGGTTGTTGAACTGTTGTGTCAATGTTTGGCTGCTTGGCCGCTATTGGGTTAGCTTTAGGTTGTGGTGGAATGACTGCTATGTGTCTTCTAGGTAATTCTTTTGAAATTTTAGGCTTGGGAATAGTCGAGCTTGGAACTGGATCTGCAATGGGACCTTTACTGCGAGTATTAATGTTTACAGCAGAGACTGGGCTTTCCATGGGATCATCTTCTACCAATTCAGTTAAAGGTACCCAATCCCATAGCACCATGGTAGTGTCTAGGGATGGTTCCTATATCTCAAGGCTTGGTTCGTCTAGAGGATCATCTTGATCTGGAATCTGTGAATCCAGCATTTGGTTCATGACTAAACTCATAGAGTTAATCCATTGTGGGCAGCTCTTTTCCGAGTGTGGCTCTTAATGAAAGCTACAAAAGTGTTCCATCCCTATTTCATTTAGATTTAAAACAGGAGAAGTATTCATAGGTGGATGAGGTTGATCGTTGTCTTCCCTTTTCTTGTAGAATGGTTTGAAAGGTTTCCTGGATGTACTAGCTGCTTTATCTTTCTCAAGATCTACAATTTTATTTGACAATTTCTGCATCATCTTAACTACGTTTTCCATATCTGCTGATGACTCTTCTTTATTCTTGGTGAGCAGCAAGGTTTTTTTACTAGTTGTTGGTTTTGTCTCTGCATCTAAGGCATGTTTGGCAATGCTGTCTGCTTCTTCTTCTACCTTCCTAGCTTCTTCGAAATTTTCTATCAGGGTGGTTTTCTTAGATATTTTGACGAACATTGCTATAGGTCCTTCAAGTGCTGTTGTATAATATTCAACTAGAGATTCTTCCGTCGATTTATTTGCTTCGTTGAAATTATTCAAGAGTGTAGTGAACCTTTGGTTGAAGTCTTGAACCTTTTCTTTCTTTTCCATTCTCATGGACAATAATTCTTTCATGAGTGTAGCTACAGTCTTTTGATTTCCATACTTCATTAAGAAACATGTTTCAAATTCTTCCCAGCTGGAAATTGAGCTAGCTTGTAAGCTAAAATACCAGGAAGAAACTTTCAGTTCAAATGTTTATGGGAAAAGCCTACAAACTACATCTTCATGCTATACATTTAAAAGATTCAAGGCTAAATAAAAACTCTTGAGATGATCTTCAGCAGAAATGGCTTTTCCTGGGTCGAATTTAGGCAAGACTTTCTCTAGATTCTTAGGCAGATTGTGGAATGGCCCAGCTAGATTTAATGCTCCCCTCGCTCTCCAAGCAGGTACAGCCATGGTTCTATGTGGAGAATCAGGTGGAGAATCGTGTGGTGAATTAAGTGGAGTGTTCTTTGGAGTAACAAGTTCTCCAAGATTTTATGGATCTGAAAAATTTTCTGGGTTTTCAAGATCGATTTCTTTCAGGGGTTCTGCAATCTCTTCCAAAGTTAAATTTACAAGCTCTTCAAAATTCTACACAAGAATCGAATCACGAGTCTACTGTCTTTCTTTTCTGGGAGTACTTTTCCTAGGGAGGAAAGTTACTGCGTTTAAACCACCTAGTTGCCTAACATAAGATCGTGTATGTCTTCTTAAATCTTCTATTTCTGCAAAAGACACAGTATACAAGACTTCTTGATGTTCAGAATCAGAGATGGATTTTTCTTGATTTATTACTTCAAGATTTGGGTTGTCTGAAATTCCTGTTTTAAGCATGTTTTCAGTAACATTTTTGACAATGGGAGATTTTCCTTTATCAGCCATACACTTCAGGCCCTCCTTCTAGCGCCAAAAACTATTGATGCCCCGAAGATCACAGCATCAAGCAGAAAGGGATTCTCCCCGGTAAACTATCCCAATTAGATTGTCCACCATTTGGTATGGGGAATCCGTCCGATTAGCGGTTCCAGCTACCGTTAGATTTGGAGATTTGCTTTTTTTACACCGGTTATGGCTCGATCCACCGTTCTTTTTTATTTTATTGTTAATATGATGTGCAAGTGCCTAAGCTAATTTAATCTAAATGCAGAGCTTGAAACAAATATGTATCTAAGATTGAAATAAATCTAATCTATCCTTGCAAGGAGCAAAACTGTAAATATGAGTAACGTGCTGAAAGAAACATCTAAGGATCAACAAATAGCCATTAAATCGTAAAGATACATCCACAGCAAGAGATTAAAGATATAAAGATAGCTTTTAATCCATATGAAAGCATTCTATTACTCATGTTAGGAGAAACATCATTGCACAGAAAATAGTAAGATCCCTCAATACATAGAAATAATTCAGAACAATAAAGAAAGATCTCACAGTAGGATATGAATGTCACAAGAATAAGTCAGCATGCATCCAACACACATTTCCAGGCAAAAGACGTCCTCTCTATGCTCTTATTAGGCAAAATTCATTTTCTTGGAGCAAGTGCAAAAATAGTTCGTATAAGTTTAGAAAATTCATTTTCCCTGCCAAAAGTCCTTTACACTATTCCCTAAGCCTCTATTTATATCTTTACAAAATCCTTCTAATGTTGCCACATGTACCCTAACTCCAGAAGCATTCCAATTTGTCCTTTAGTGCCCCAATTACAGATAGGAATGATTCGTGGCAGCTTAAGATAAAAGACAAATTAGAGACAGCTGTCCCTCATACTTCACGACTTAACAAAAAGGAGGAGAAGATTTCAACGTATTATGGATACCACGTCAGCTAGGTGGTGCCTCTGCTTCAACTGGAGCCTTACATTCAGAAGGTTCTTCTACCTGAACTTGCACCTCTGCTCCAGATGGTGTACCTTTGTCGACAGGTGCCTCTGCTATTGTTTTCTTATCTTCTTCTGCTATGTAACTGAACCAAATGCCTATGTCTCTTACGATAATATTTGCTAGTGAGGGGAGCAGGATCTTTTGTGAGGTCACATGTTTACCAAGCTCTGCCTCAATACTTTGAATTTATGCTATTGTTGTCTGGTGGATCTCCTTGAGCTCATGATTGTGTATTGATGATAGCCCAATGTAGTGATGAAGATCATCGATAGCCAACACATCAATTTTCTGTACATACTCCAACTGAATGCCCAGCTCTTCCTTCAAATCTGACAAACGTTGCTCTTTGTTTGGAAAATCATCCAGGGTCTGAGAAAAAATAAGCTTGCATTTTTCATGTACTTCATGAATCTTTTGATAAAGGCTATTACCTTTCCCAATTGTTCCCTGGATCTTAGCCATCATCTTGGCGCCACAATTCCTGCAAAACTCCATGAGGGCTACATCTTCCTTAAAACTATCCACGGATTTGAACGGGAGATGCTTAGGGAAATCCACCTTCCCTTCTCTCCACTCTATCTGGCTCAAAATGTTTGCTTTAACCCAAGTGTATTTGCCTTTAAGCCTGATGGCTTCGGCATTGACTTCTTTCAACCTATCCAGCGTTAGAAAGGGAACATCAAATGGCTAAAGCGTGAATGGTAGGCTGGCTTAGATTGGGAAGGCTATGGGGCTGCAGTGGCCATAAAGTCTAAAGGATAGTCTACTACGAGTGCCCACAGGCCACGTAACGAAACGAAAATCACCCGAGAAAGCCTTGATGCATAGATAAGACAAAATTAACGGTAGAACCACCTACCTGGCAATGAAACACTGGTGTTACGGGGTTGATGTGGTGGCAAATAAGCTAAGCTGGAGCGAATAAGCTTGCGCAGGTTCCAAACGGTGTCTTCCAAAATGAAATCTACCAATGGGAAAATAGAACCCCTCTGCCACTCTTATATTAAGATTGGTATGTGTGGACATTAATTGCGTAGGTGGTGAAATTAAAATGGAGTTAAATCTTCGCATACGGTGGGGTCATTTCAACCCATTCAGCATTTATGCGTAACCGCCAAAATCAGATGAAAAAGGTGGGTCTCATCTGCCGTTGCGAGTAGAAATTGTGAGTTCCTTCCGAAGCACAGGAGACTTGGAGTTCGAGCGCGGCATCTGCTTGTTGCGGGAAAGAAGAGAAAGATGATCCGTCGTTGCAGAAAGACTCGACGAGTTCTTTCGAAATTGATGAGTCAAAAGACTCGCGGTGAAACTTCTTGAATTGATCCGTCGTTTCGGAATGACTTGGCGAGTTCTTCCAAAATTGATGAGGCAAAAGTCTTTCACGGCGGAAGTTCTCGAGTTGATCCGCCATTGCGGAAAGACTCGAGGAGTTTTTTCGCAATAGCGGATGAATTTGGTAAGTCTTTTCCGAAAATTGAATGGTCAGGGAACTTTGGAAGAAGGCGCTTGTAGCGGCAAGACTTGATGAATGCTTCCTCCGTTTCAGGAGAGAATTTCAAGTTCTTCTGCAGTTTCAGGTGAACATCTCAAGTTCTTCCGCTATTTCGAGAGAGAATTTCAAGTTCTGACTTAGAACAAAAACTCCAAAAAATATTTCTCACTTGAAACAAACGAAAAAGACTAAGTTCAAAAGTCTTCCAAAGGGGACTTAACCTTTTAAGCGGGCTTTCTAGGAAAAGACAAGGAGGGGCCCCAATGTCTACAAAATATTGGGGAGGGATGTTGCTGCAACAACAGGTCTCCAATTGGATGAGGAGGGGTAGTGATTCTGGTTTGGATGCGGAAAACTAATGAGATATTGTTGGTTTTGATGATACTAGTGGTAAGGTTGAGGTGCTTGAGGATAAAATGGAGGTTGGTGATATTGCTTATGAGCATTTTTCCAAGGGTTTTTGGATTACATAATCCAAGATTGATGACCCATATGAGGCCAACCAGAAGAATGATATGGTTTCCCATATGTAGGAACGTAGGGTTGGTTATTGTTTTTGAATGGCTGATAAAAACTAGTATCCTTTGATTAACAAAATATAACTGCTCCATTGGGTCCCCTGGTCCTTGGTCTTGCATGGCTTCTTTATAAGAAGGTAGTAGTGGGAATCTATCTATTAGATGGTTTTCTACACATAGGCCAGATATATACGACATTTAATGGGCATTGACCTTTCTCATGTTTCTTCTTGCTTTTAGGACAAAATATAGCTAATGAATGTGCAACCTCTTCTTGTTTCCTTTTGAGTTGCATCGAGTCTAGCTGCATGGCAAGGGACTGCAAGATGTTTGTCTTCATATCATCCAGCATATTTGCTAAGTTGGTTTTATTAAGGCTTGGAGTTGTTGACTCAGCGAGTTGGAAGACAGTGTTCCTAGTACTCTTCCCCTTTTTACTAACAGGCCTAAAATAGTTTTTGAAGATCTACTTAACGTCCTCATAATCTTGGTGGAATATATCTATGTTTGCTATAAGGTTTAGGATTTCCATCATCTCCTCCCTCACTCCTCAAAGAAGTACCAACTTCAAGGATTCGTCATCTAAGGTGAAGTTATGGGATCTCTTGTAGCTCAAATGAAACCTTTGTTCATAATCCTCTAAAGACTCATTCTCCCCATGCTGCATCCTAAAGGTTTCATCTTTGGTATCCTTGGATTTACAATAATCCATGTACTTATCTATAAAGGTTTGTTTCATTTGAGCCCATTTGAAAATTTTATTCCTTTCTAGACTCATAAACCATGTTAATGTGAGATCTTTCAAAGTGGAAGGGAATAGTTTAAGTTTATGAGCATCGGAGGAATAGTCATAGGTTCTAAAACTACTTCGAACTCAAACAAAAAAGTATATGGATCCTCTGAGGTTAAGCCATGAAAGTTTGGAAGGATCGTAAGGTTGGTATTTTTCATCCGAGCTTGGTAATTGGTTCCTCTGATAGGAAACTCAAAGATTGTTTCTTGTTCTTCATCTGCCATGTTATCTAATTTGCTACTTATACTAGCTAAAGCGGTTTCAAAGTCTGCAAGAGGGTTAAAGTATGCATCTTCAGTAGTAGAGAAGCCACAAAATCTAAATTATTTGGGACCTAACTCGTTCATACTAGACTCATTAGGTAAAAAACGTCTGAACTTATCCCTTCATCGATGTGGAGGCATGCATTTTACAGAGGGATAATTTGTTTTCTTCTCTCTTTCTTTAATTTGTGTTTTCTTTGTTTTTTAGGTTTTTCTTATCCTATAGTTTTAGCACCTCCTTGGAAACGATGCCAAAAATTGGTAGGTCATGGATTTAGCAAATATAAATGCTAGGATAGGACTTTCTACTTTAATTTATCGATTCGGGAGCATATAAACTATAGAGGTATTGCACACTATATGTGGAACATATAAGGGATTCTATCCTACTGTGGAAATACCTGAATTACCTACTAATGGAAAACTTGCTTAAAACATAATACAATATAAGCAACTAAGCATAAACTGATTTGAAATGAATTAAGTGGAACAACTTAATTGAAAATGACAAAACCTAAAGAAACTACTGAATTGAAATGGTCTAAGTGCATGAAATGACGAAACGTGAAGCAACTACTGAATTGAAATGGACTAAGTGCACAAAATGACAAAACATGAAGCAACTACTGAATTGAAATGGACTAAGTGCACAAAATGACAAAACATGGAGCAACTACTGAAGGTAATGCATTAGCCAAGGAACTACATCTAATAATGAATCACAACTAAATTACTAAATATAATGCGGGAAATGGTAGAGCATAAAGGGAATGTTGTAAAGACTAAATTGACAGAAAACTACGGAGTGGATGAAATGAACTATAGGTATTAATATTGAATCCTTCAGGAAAACTAAGCAGTAACAAAGCATAAACTAATTGCAATCTAATTTAAATTACCTTAACCACGGTTGATAAGACACTTGTAATACCTTGAGGGGACCCTCCCTAAGGTAGATACAAGAATCTGAACGGAACTCAAGAACTCACAAGATGAAATAAACATTGGTTCTTCATTAATATCTTAATTGTTTATAATCCACGTGAAGTAAATAAACTATAAAAAAAAAATATGATGTTCCTTCAAAAAATAAATAAGAGTCAAACCCCCATGCATGTACCCAGGGTTCTCTATTTATTACAAATTCATAAAGATAAAAAATAGAGTTCAAAACTCAGCACAACATATTTGCATCCCTGTGATTTAGGATGACAAGCGGTGATTAGGATCCAAGAGCCTCGATGATGGTGCTGGTAGCTAACATTGGTGCTTTACTCGACGGCATATCATGGTGACTAGAATCTTTGACATGTATCCTTTATGCCAACGTTCTTCAATTGTCATGTTGTTCCTCCTGTGTTGCGCACGTATTTTCCTATTCCACACATTAGATGTAATACCCCAATTTTGACCCTTATGAAATATTGGCTTTTAATGTAAATATTGTATACATGCGTTGTATGTTTTCCTAGCGCAGAGCTCAAGGCCAAGTCCTCGCTAGTGTATGTTCGGATTATATTTAAAACAAGCAAATATTTGATATTTTGATACCCATGTGCTATTAAGCCATGGAATATTGTAAATTGATGTAAATATTAATATTTCAATAAAACACCAAAACTAGTTATGGAAGCAACCAATGAGAAGGGGCCATGTGTATCCACTAGGGAGTGGTGAGGGGGTTCTGGGGTTGGACGATATGTTTCCAAATGTCATTTTGAGAACCCATTTGACTTTCCTTGCTGACATTTAATTCTGTTGTAAGGAAGTTGTTGAGGAATTCAGTCCATGGCTTCAATGGAGCATGGGTAGCCCAGAAATTCGTATGGCAGAGTATGGGCTCTATTTTTTTGTACCACAAGTCACTCTACCTCATGGGGATTGCTTCTTCCTCATTCCCATTCCATTTTTGAAGGTCCCAACATCATTTTTTTCACCCAGGACGAATTACCAGCAGTGAGAAAAACCAGAAATCACAACTTTGCAAGAACCCACGTTTTGAAGAGCCATAAACGCCCAGATTTGGTATTTGACAGTGAAATCCAATGGAGGATCCATAGATATGAAACTTGGGGCGAAATTGAGAGTATTAGATACCCTGAAATCCATTGGAAAACCCAGTTTTTATAGCCCAAAAAACCAGTGACGGGATTGAGTTATTTTGATGACAGAATTATGAGAAATCCAATTATGAATGACTGAGTAGAGGTTGGGTTTGCTTGATAAACCTAGTGAAGGATAGAATCTCAGGGAATTAGTAGCTGGACCTTTCTATGCCCACCCTGAAGAGCACTGGAGGGAAGGACGCCTGAGGGACTGTGCAGCAAAGAAGGGGACCTTCCTTGTGTTGGGTGTGGTAGGTACTGTGGGTGCCTTGACTGTTTGAATTAACTTGAGATGCTTGTAGCTCTGTGGTTGAGCTCACTGGCTTGGCATTTCCCTCCTCTATCTTCTTGTATGCTTGATAAACCCAACTGTGTGTTGGCTTAGCATAGTTGTTGAGTGAAACCATGGCTGTGAGTGAGCCCAGCTAGTTCCTCCTTAGTGGATACACAACTCATCTCGGGGGTGATGTCTCAGATAAAAGAATACATGCTGAACAGAGATCTATGGTTGGGTGGAACGTTTCTCTCACATAGCCAGTTGTTGGACAGCCTCATCTCGGAGATAAGTGTTCTCTGTGTTTCAAATTATATGCATTATGTGTTCTGCATTGTGTTAATTTAGAATGATAATTATTCATGTAAATGGAATTGATATGAAATATGTGAATGGCATGAGAATGGGATTGGTTCCATGTGTGAATGACTCATCATCTGCCTGGGTTAAATATGTTGATGCATTCTATTCTAGCTATGCGTTAATATGTTTAATTCCACTGTATAATTTAAGTCTGCATTTTATTTAAATGGCAAAATTTTAGTCTTATGGCTTTGGGGAAGAATCAGACACCCCCATGTTACAGTCATGTTCCCTCCCTTGCATTGGATTGATGGAAGTGTACGTGACAGAGTGGTATCAGAGCCCATCTTGTAGCACTGGGGCTACTTGGGCCAAACTGTGAGTTACAGGTAAGTGACAGAATGTTTTAATGCAGTATTGGTGAAGTTGGGGCGACATTTTTGATTGGAAAAATAGCAGGATCATATTTCTCAGGTGTGGCAAAGGATCATACCATTGCATAGATCTCTTTAAGAGATTTCCAATGGTACCAAACTCGTCCCATTTGGTTAAGGGACGAAGGAGTTATGAACCCCGAAAGTTGCAGGGCTGGAGGCGTTCCAGGGTTGCAGATTTCAGGTTTCGGGAACACAATTTTCCAAAAATTGCATATTGGATTTCCGAAATCCCGAACCTGCAATTTTTGAGTTGCGGGAACGCAAAGTTGGAGGAGATTTGCGTTTTGGTTTCCGCAATCCCGAACCCGCATTTCAGGTTTCGAGTTTCGGGTTGCAGGTTGCGGGGTGGTTACATTCCCATGACCGCAACTTGACTTTCCGATCCCGCATTTCGGGTTTCACGTTTCGGGTTGCAGGTTGTGGGGTGGTTACATTCCCGTGACCACAACTTGACTTTTCGATCCCGCATTTCGGGTTTCGGGTTTCGGGTTGCGGGGTGGTTACATTCCCGTGACCGCAACTTGACTTTTCGATCCCGTATTTCGGGTTTCGGGTTTCGAGTTGCGGGTTGCGGGGTGGTTACATTCCCGTGACCGCAACTTGACTTTCCGAACCCACATTTCGGGTTTCGGGTTGTGGGTTGTGGGAAGGCAAAAGTTTGAAAAGTTACGTTCCGGTTTCCGCAATCTCGATCCCGCATTTCGGGTTGCGGGTTGCGGGTTGCACGCTGTGGTGCGGGATAAAAATGGATTTTTGGATTACAGGAGCATGCAAGGTCAAAATTGGATGAGGTCAGTAGCATTTTGAGGCCATTGATGAAGGCCATGAATGAACTAGTGAGGATCCCGATCCCATTATGCTCCAATTGGGCATAAATTTGAGATTAATGGCTTTCACAAATCGGTGTCCCGACGCTTGATAGAAGGTCGGATTGAGCCGAAATTGATATGGGGCAGTCGTGGAGCACGCAGAGTGTTAAGTTTGGAGTTTTGGAGCCAAAATCCAAATGATGTGAAGTCGGGGTGTGCAAGAAGGCCAAAAAGCACTATTCTGGGCCACGTTTTAGGAATTTTGAAAAGCTTGCAGTGGTTGAAAGTGACCCTATAATTCGGATTCAAGAAATTTAATGAACTCAACATTTCATATTCTCATTAAACCAGACATATTCTATTAGACAAAGATTTTCCATAAATGCATCGTTTGGGAAATAGCCATTTTTTGGCCCAAAATTTGAAATTTCAGAAAAATGTGAAAAGTGGAAAGTAGTCGAACCCAGAATTTCATAACAGATGAATGGTGCATCGGAATAGAGATCCGCGAGTTGCTAAGTGTTCCTTGTTATATGGACTAACTTTGCTCGATAGAAAAGTTTTCATGATTCTTCATATATTTTCTTCTACAGATGGCTGAAGTTGGCAATTCATGATATTTTACAACTGTGTAAAAATGTGCAGAATTGTGGTGAAAATTGTCATTTTTGGAGTAATGCAATTTCCACACCCGATGTCGGAATGGAGCAAGTGGATAGGCATTGGAAAGCTTATCCAGCAGGGAACAAAGGTGCATAGTCAAAATTTGGATGGGGCCATAATACCCCATAGATATTTAGAGCAGAAAAGTGCCAGTAACCATTTTTGTCAAATTATTGACAGTATGGGCAATTTCCAGAATTGCATAAATGGGCAAAGAAATGAATGCATAACAACTACGTGAATGATTCCATGAGTTTGATTGTGTTAAATATTGATGTTTTATATTTCTATGTGCATTCCTAATATGTCTAACATATATTTTCATAATGCACAGTGCTTGCAGCTCATAAGATTTAATAGTTGTAGCAAAAGCAACATATAGGAAAAATGGTGACCATAAATGATGCCCGGGGTCCTTATGAGCATGAAGAAGATGTGATAGGAGAAAATGTGCAAGAAGGGAATGCTGAGACTGAATCCAATGGGATAAGGGAGCAGGTAACTCCTCAGAATTTGGTTGAAACCATGGTGAGCTTCAACGAAAGGTTGATGAAGGCTCAAGAATAACAAAACCAACTCAAGGCTGCTATCTTGCAAAGTCTCACTGATATGCAGCAAAGGATAAAACTTGGGTCCAACCCAAACAATGTAGGTGAAGAAGGAAGAGATGCAGAGAGTCACTCTAGAGGTCATTCAAAGAAGAGGACTCCAAGCCCAAGGAAGAGTTCGGTGAGCAAGAACCATAGAACTCCTTCCTCTAGATCTTCTTCTAGCAAATCGTGTGACTCCAAAGGTTCTCAAAGAAGTCCAAGGCATACACCCAAGAGATTTGATGGAAGAAAGAAGTTCAAAGGAATTCCACAGGGGGAATTCAGGAAGGCAAGGCCTCCCACATTTGATGGAGAAGGCAAGACTGGCCAAGAGGCAGAGGCATGGCTTCTTGGAATGAAGAAATATTTCAGAATTCAAGACTACTCGGGAAATGAAAAAGCTAGAATTGCCATGTACAATCTAAATGGCAGAGCTTCAATTTGGTGGGATAACCTCTTGCAAGTGAAAGGGATCAGCGAAGGGAATATCAGTTGGGAAATATTTAAGAAGTACTTCAGGGAAAAATACCTTTCTGCTAGGTATTATGACAGTAAGAGAAAAGAGTTCAATGAACTGAAGTTGGGGAAAAAATCTATGGAAGAACATGTCCATAAATTTTTGGAATTATTGAAGTCTGTGGATTACATTAAAGATGAGAGGGATAAAAATCCAATGTTTCCTTGGGATTCTACCTCAAAGTTTCAAAGACAGAATTGAGTTTTTTAATCCACCAAGTATTGATGAAGCCATTAGAATGGCAATGCATTGCTACGAGCAAAGTAAAAGTAAAACAGAGGTTAACCAAGCATGGAAAGGAAATCCAAGAGGGAGGTTTGAACAAAAGAGAAGTGGCTTCAAGCCACCATTCAAAAGTCGGCATAGAACCTTTCCACAGGGGCGGCAAGCAAGGAGCGGATTCAAGCCAACAGTAGCAGCAGACAAAGCATCAAATGGACCACTTCAATGTTGGGGATGTGGAGAAAACCACATGCTAAAGGATTGTCCACACCGGAAGGATAATCCCCGAAGGTTGCACAACTTAAAGGGAGCAACAATAGTGGAGGACATGGCAAGGGCAACGCCTTGAATTTATGCAGCATTGGATAATCATCATGCAGATCATCAATCATCAGTGGTGGAAGTTGAAGGTAAGATTGCTAAGCAATCTATTTCTGTTTTGATTGATCCAGGATCTACTCATAGTTATATTTTCCAAAAGTGGTTGAAGGTTGTTCTCTTAGAAAAGTGAAGCACAATAAGTCTTGGTTAGTTCAATTAGCCGCAAGGGCCAAGAGAAAATTTAGTGATGTAGTGGTGGACTGCCCCATAGAATTGAATGGACTCCACACACATGCAGATTTAAATGTATTACCATTAGGATCTTATGATGCCTTAATTGGCATGGATTGGTTGGAAAAGCATAGAGCCAAGTTGGATTGTTATGAGAAGGCACTTGAGTGCATTGATGAAGAGGGAAGACCAAGATTGGTAAAGGGAATTCCCAAGCAAATTTCAGTAAGACAGATTTCAACCTTACAGTTGAAAAAGTTTTATAAGAAAGGTTGTCAATTATATGTAGTCCATACACCAGATTCGTCAAAGGACAAAGGTCCAATGATAGAAGACTTCCAGATATTGCAAGAGTTTAAAGATGTATTTCTGGATAAAGTGTCGGGATTACCACCAAAGAGAGATATTGATTTTACCATCGATCTTGTTCCAAGGGCAGCGCCGAATTCCAAAGCTCCTTATAGAATGAGCACACCGGAATTGGTAGAGTTAAAAATGCAGCTACAAGAATTAATGGACAAGAGGTATATCAGGCCTAGTGTGTCTCCTTGGGGAGCACCGGTGTTATTTGTTAAGAAGAAAGATGGGACTTTAAGGCTGTGCATTGATTATAGGCAGCTAAATAAAGTGACACTCAAGAACAAGTATCCATTACCAAGAATTGATGACTTGTTTGATCAAATGAAGGAAGCTAAAGTGTTTTCCAAGATTGACTTGAAGTTCGGCTACCATCAAGTGAGAATTAAAGAAGAAGACATTCACAAGATGGCTTTCAGAACTAGATATGGTCATTATGAGTTCACTGTGGTGCCATTTGGTCTTACCAATGCACCTGCTACATTCATGTGTCTCATGAATAGTGTCTTCAGTAAATATTTGGATAAGTTTGTGATTGTGTTCTTGGATGACATTCTTATCTATTCAAGGAATGAAGAAGAACATGAGGAGCATCTAAGGATGGTGTTGCAAGTCCTTAGAGAACACCAGTTGTATGCCAAGTTAAGCAAGTGTGAGTTTTACCAAAAGAAGGTGAAATATTTGGGTCATATCATTTCTAAAGAAGGAATTGCAGTCGATCCAGAGAAGATTAATGCCATCATGGATTGGTCTACTCCAAAGAATGTTTCAGATGTTAGATCTCTCATGGGTCTTGCTGGTTACTACAGAAGGTTCATTGAAGGAGTCTCCAAAATAGCTCATCCAATCACTTCATTGCAAAGGAATAATATCAAGTTTGTATGGTCTGAAAAGTGTGAGAAAAGTTTTCAGCGGTTAAAGGAGTTACTTACCAGCGCTCATGTTTTGAAGATAGCAGATCCAAAAAAGGATTTTGTAGTGTGCATAGATGCTTGCATTGAAGGGCTAGGTAGAGTGTTCATGCAAGGAGTTGTGATTTGCTATGAGTCAAGAAAATTAAAAAAGCATGAAAAGAATTATGCCACACATGATTTAGAATTAGCAGCCATAATGCATGCTCTCAAGATGTGGAGACATTATTTGATGGGAAGAAGATTCGAGCTTAGAACAGACCACATGAGTTTGGAGTATTTGTTTGATAAGTGTTAGGAACCCATGTCTTTACTTTGTTAGTATGTTGTTGTTGGATGCATATGCTTTGTAAGTCGTCCCGTAGTATTTGTTGATCAATAGTTTGTGTTATTGTTGTTAGCGCATATGCTTTGTAAGTCGTCCGTAGTATTGTGATCCATAGTTTGTAGTGGCCCATGGTTTTGACCCATAGTATTGGCGCCTAGACTTAGTATATAAGTGTGTGTTGAGACCTATGAAGGCACGGTGAATTTATTTGTATTGAGCTTGCTCATAGGAGGTTGCCCCCTCGAAGTGGCCTGTGATCAATATAAAAGTGATTCTGAGTTCTGTCATTTCTGTTATTTCGCATATTCTTATTAATTAATTGTTGCAGGTGCATCACATCTGGTATCAGAGCACTTTCTTGGGCTCACTGGGTGAAATTTCTGCCAATTTTTTTTTGCATCTGTTGCAGGTTCGGATTTGGGAATAATCCCTATCCACTTAACTGTGGGAAGTACATGGGCATAAGCCCTAAAACTCATTGTGAGGAGTACCACGGGAACCTCGAAGTAGCTGGCCCATTGAGAGGACCTACCAGCGAAAAGGGCAACGACCCCTACTTGATTGACTAGTTCCCACCCGTGAGGTAAACCAAGAGCTGTCGTTTGTGGCAAAGCTGTTATCAGTTTTACCTGAGCCATGGAGTGAGGGGTACTGCCCCAATACGCAAGCCGTCAGACAGCATTGGTGGCCGAGTGAAACCCCTGAACTGTTAGGAAGCCGCACATACCTGGGGTCCATATATACTTTCAGTTGAACTGTTGTCGATCACTGCTGCGCCGTTTCAGATCCATTTTGCAAGCCATTCCAGATCCAGCCATTTTCAATCCATTTGGCGTTGTTCCAGATCCCTTCCAATTCGTAGCCGCTCCAGTCTGGAAAAAAAAAAAGTATAAAATTCATTTTTTTCGCCATATCTCCCTTGTTTTCACTCTGTTTCCCTTGAAATTTTCGGGGAACCCCTGTCATCTCATTCTGCATATTTCATTCCTCAGGACCCTAGCCCCACTTCCCCTTCCCAAAGCCTGAAATCCCACATTTTTCTATTTTTAGGGTTTTCCATAACTTTCTCAGATTTCACCCAATCACCTTCAAATTTTACCACAGAGTTCCTTTCTGAATTCTGCTTCTTTGTCTCCCTCTGCCAAATTTTCCCATTCTTTCACCCTGCTTCTGAAATCCTCATTTTTGCTTCCCTGTTTAGTCGACAGTGTCCAACACCTAGTCAAATCCCAATTACCCTTCATATTTTTTCCCAAGTCCAGATTTTCCCTTACTGAAGCAGTTTCTGTTTTTGTTTTCCTACCTAGTCAAAAAAAAAAAAAACTCCTGGGTTATGGTTGTCACCCGTGCAGGAGCAAAAACCATGGAAGATGCACTTGCAGCCATCCAAGCCAAACTCCAAGATCTGGATGAAAAATTTCTCGGCCTCCATCTTGAACATTCAGCTATGAACAACAAACGGCAGTCCAAGTCTTCAGCAGACAATGGGTTCTCTTCTTCCAGCAATTTCCGTGGTCTGAAGCTTGATTTTCCTCGCTTCAATGGTATTGATCCAACTGGATGGATCTATTGTGCAAAACAGTATTTCAGTCTGCATAATACTTTTGATGTCAACAAAGTTCCGCTGGCATCCTTTCATTTGGAACAGGAAGCTCTTCAATGGTACCGTTGGTACATCAAGGCTCATCCAGAGCCCAAATGGTCAAACTTTTGCCAGCTCCTTTTGCAACGATTTGGTCCTAGTGCTTTTGATGACTTCACAGGAGCCCTCACTAAACTTCGCCAAATTGGCACTGTGAGAGAGTATCAAACTGAATTTGAGAACCTAGCCAACCACACCGAAGGATTGTCTGATGACTTTTACCGGAGTTGTTTTATCAGTGGTCTAAAGGATGCCATCCGCTCTGAGGTCAAAATGTTTTGTCCCACCATAATGATGGAAGCCCTAGGGTTGGCTAAGTTGGCAGAAGACAAGATTGCAGCCCAACAACGCTCCAAGCCCACTTTTGTTCCCTTCTGAAATATGGGTTCTCAACGACCACCTATACCGCAGGCTCCTCGACCGACTCCTATCAAGCGTTTGTCTGAAACAAAGATGCAAGCACGCAGAGAAAAGGGGCTTTGCTATAATTGTGATGAGAAATTCACTTGGGGACATAGATGTGTTCTGCAAAATCTCTATCTCTTGGATGTGGATTCTCCGCCTGCCTCTGAAATTGGTGACGAAGATCCAGAAACACTGGATGCTCCGGTCGACATTCAGGAACCACCTATTGACCCTCCATCTCAGGATGACCAACCAGAGATATCTCTCCATGCTTTAGACGGAATCACCACCCCCCAAACAATGCAGGTTAGGGGTTACTTCAAGAAGCTTCCTCTTACAATACTCATTGATTCTGGTAGCACTCATAATTTCATTGACCCTCGGATCGCCAAACAAGCTGATTGTTTTATCCATCCTTGCTCCAACTTTGAAGTCATGATTGCCAATGGGGGCACCTTACCTTGCAAAGGGAAGTGTCGAAATGTGCGTATCTCTATGGGAGATTATACCTTGCACTCTGACATGTTTGCCTTGACCTTAGGCGGATGTGATGTGGTTTTGGGCGCTCAATGGCTACGCACACTTGGCCCTATCTTATGGGATTTTGATGAACTTTGGATGCAGTTTTCTCTCAATGGACAAAAACACACATTGACAGGATTACAACCAGGTTCTCTCAGCATCATCAGTTCACATCGCATGGAAAAACTCCTCAAGAAGAATTCACATGGTGTCATCGCTCAGCTCCATTCCATTTAGATGCAACCATCAGCGGTCTCCACTACTCCTTTGGATCTACAACAAATTCTGGATCGATATACAGGTGTCCTTGCTAAACCAGTGGGATTGCCACCTTCCAGGCCAAAAGACCATCGTATCCAGCTCCTTCCTGGAAGCGTTCCTCCCAACATCAGGCCCTATCACTACCCATTTCACCAAAAAATGGAGACTGAAATGCTCATTCGAGACTTATTGAGGCAAGGTATTATTCGCCCAAGCACTAGTTCCTTTTTTTCTCCAGTTATTCTTGTCCGCAAAAAAGATGGGTCATGGCGCCTCTGCATTGACTTTCGAGCACTTAATCACCTCACCATCAAGGATAAGCTTCCAATTCCTGTTGTTGATGAGCTTCTTGATGAGCTTCATGGGGCTCACTTTTTCTCCAAGTTGGATCTTCGTTCTAGGCATCATCAAATTCGGGTTCATGAGGATGATATCCCTAAAACAGCTTTCCGCACACATGATGGCCATTATGAGTTTTTGGTCATGCCCTTTGGCCTCAGTAATGCTCCTTCCACATTCCAGGCCTTAATGAATAAAATATTTCGACCCTACTTGCGGAAATTCATTCTGGTATTCTTTGATGATATCCTCATCTACAGTAAAACATGGGATGAACATCTCCAACATCTGGATCTTGTCATGCAACTTTTCTCTGACCATCATCTCCATGCCAAGCAGTCTAAATGTGTTTTTGGACAGAAGGAAGTTGAGTATCTCGGGCACATTATCTCAGCACAAGGGGTTCGCGTGGATCCTGCCAAAATCGATGCCATGAGCAATTGGCCGCATCCTCAGATACTCAAGAGCCTTCGTGGTTTTTTGGGGTTGACTGGCTACTACCGCAAGTTTGTCAAGGATTATGGGAAGATTGCAGCTCCATTAACTGCTCTATTAAAAAAGGATGCTTTTATATGGACACCTGCTGCTTAGTGTGCATTTGACAAACTAAAACAAGCTATGTGTACTACACCTGTTCTAGCTATGCCCGATTTTTCCAAGCCCTTCACTATTGAGAGTGATGCTTGCAGCAATGGACTTGGTGTTGTTCTCCTTCAAGATGAACACCCCATTGCATTCACCAGCAAATCCCTTTCAGGTAAGAATTTAGCTACCTCTACCTATGAGAAGGAAATGATGGCTATTTTGCATGCAGTACAGAAGTGGTGCCCATACCTATTAGGGAATCATTTCTGCATCAAGACTGATCACCAGAGTCTGAAATATTTCTTGGAACAGCGTGTCTCCTCCCCGACACAACAGAAATGGGTTAGAAAACTCATGGGTTATGACTATGAGATCACTTACAAGAAGGGTAAAGACAATATTGTGGCAGATGCTCTTTCTCGCACATTTAATGCCCAAGGTTCTCTTTTAGATATTTCTATGCCTGTTCCAAATTGGTTGCAATCTGTTCAACAGGGTTATGTCAATGACTCTTCCTTATCTCAAATCATCCAACGCTTGACCAACAACACTTCTGTTGTACCACATTACTCTTGGGATGGTGCTTCTCTGCGATACAAGGGTCGTCTGGTGCTTCCCCAGAGCCCAGATCTTCAACAGGATGTCTTCTATGAACTCCATGCTTCTCCATCGGCAGGGCACTCTGGGTTCCTCAAAACGTATGAACGAGCACGGCGTAACTTCTTTTGGCAGGGCATGAAAAGGAGAATTCAACAGATGGTGGCCGAATGCGATACCTGCCAGCACAATAAGGGTGAAACAACACTCCTTCCAGGATTGCTTGAACCCTTACCCATACCTACACGGATTTGGACAGATATTTTAATGGATTTCATTGAAGGGCTCCCTAAATCTGGCGGGAAGACAGTGATTCTCGTTGTGGTTGATCGCCTCTCCAAATATAGTCATTTTTGTGCTCTCAGCCATCCCTATACAGCCTCCTCCGTCGCTCAAATTTTCTTGGACCAGATCTTTCGTCTTCATGGCATCCCTTCTTCCATTGTCTCGGATCGTGATGCGACTTTCACCAGTCATTTTTGGACATAACTATTTCGCCACACTGGCACCAAACTGAAGATGAGTTCAGGGTATCACCCACAAACAGATGGTCAGACTGAAATTATCAATAAATTCTTGGAAACTTATCTTCGTTGCTTCACCTTGGAACAACAACATTAGTGGGAAAAGTGGCTCCCTCTCGCTGAATGGTGGTACAATACCTCTTACCACACTGCCTCTAAAATGACCCCATATGAAGCAGTCTATGGTCAAGCACCTCCAGTTCTTCTTCCATACACCCCCACTAGTTCACCAGTTCAGGAAGTTAACACGGTCCTTCGAAACCGCGATCAGATTCTTCGCATTTTGCGGGACAATCTTCACATGGCAAGAAATCGCATGAAGCAACAAGCTTATCAGCACCGTTCTGAGCGCACTTTTCAAGTCGGCGATATGGTTTTTCTTCGTCTCCAGCCGTACAAGCAATCCTCCTTGAAACTCAAAGGGTGTCATAAGCTCGCTCCAAAGTTCTATGAGTCATATCGGATTCTTCAGAAGATTGGGTCCGTTGCTTATAAATTGGAACTTCCTCCTTCTTCCCGCATTCATCCAATCTTTCATGTCTCTTGTCTGAAGAAAGTTCTTGGCACCAACATCAGTGGACAAACGATTTTACCCAAACTGGATAATGAAGGATCCATCCTTTTGGAGCCGGAGGCCATCCTCAATCGGCGCACACGTCAGCTTCGCTCTCGCTCTATCACAGAGGTCTTAATTCAGTGGCACGGCATGCAACCAGAGGATGCTACATGGGAACCACTCCTTCAAATTCAACAACAATTTCCACATCTAAAGCTTTGAGGACAAAGCTTTTTTTTGAAGGGGGAAGGGATATTAGGAACCCATGTTTTTACTTTGTTAGTATGTTGTTGTTGGACGCATATGCTTTGTAAGTCGTCCCATAGTATTTGTTGATCTATAGTTTGTGTTATTGTTGTTGGCGCATATGCTTTGTAAGTCGCCCGTAGTATTGTGATCCATAGTTTGTAGTGGCCCATGGTTTTGACCCATAGTATTGGCGCCTAGACTTAGTATATAAGTGTGTGTTGAGACCTATGAAGGCACGGTGAAGTTATTTGTATTGAGCTTGCTCATAGGAGGTTGCCCCCTCGAAGTGGCCTGTGATCGATATAAAAGTGATTCTGAGTTCTGTCATTTCTGCTATTTCGCATCTTCTTATTAATTAATTGTTGCAGTTGCATCACAATAAGCCAAACTTGAATGCTAGGAAAGCTAGATGGATGGAATTTCTTTGTGAATTTGATTTTGAAATTAAGCATGTAAAAGGGAAGGAGAACAAGGTTGCAGATGCTTTCAGCAGAAGATTTCATGTTGCAGCATTAAGTGTGTGTAAATCAAATTTGAAGACAAGAGTTCTTGAAGCCCAAAACAGTGATGAAACTTGCCTTCAAATTAAAGAGAAGTTGCAGCAGGGTAATGTAGATGAAAAGTACGCGGGATATCAGCTTGGTGAAGATGATATCCTCATCTATAAAGATAGATTGTACATTCCAAATAGTGCAGATTTGAAGAAGCTAGTGATGGATGAAATACATCAAATGCCATACTCTGGACATCCAGGATATTAGAAGACTATAACAGCAGCAAGAAAGCAATACTTCTGGCATGGTATGAAGAAGGACATAGATGAGTACATTGCTAGATGTCAAAAGTGCCAACAAGTCAAAGCAGAGCACCAAAATCCAATGGGATTGTTGCAGCCCTTACCCATTCCGGAATGGAAGTGGGAAGTGATCTCTATGGATTTTATAACAGGTCTGCTCATGACAGTGAAGAAGCATGATTCAATCATGGTTGTGGTGGACAAGCTATCCAAAGTAGCTCACTTTATTCCAGTCAAGTCCACTCACAAGGCTAATGACATTGCGAATATCTTCATGAGAGAGATATTCAGATTGCATGGATTGCCCAAGGCAATAATTTATGATCGTGATACAAAGTTCACTTCCAATTTCTGGAAAGGATTATTTTAGGAATTGGGAACTAGATTGAATTTCAATACAGCATATCATCCTCAAACAGACGGCCAAACTGAGAGGGTGAATCAGGTCCTTGAAGACATGCTGAGAATGTATGTGATGCATAAACCATCCAAGTGGGAATATTACCTGCACTTGGTAGAATTTGCGTACAATAATGGACATCATGCATCATTGAGAATGAGTCCATTTGAAGTATTGTATGGCAAAGGATGCTAAACTCCAGTGAATTGGGACAGCCCGGTGAACAGGGTAGTACTTGGACCAGAGATGATCAAGGAAATGGAACAAGAAATTGTTAAGATCGGGTAGAATTTAAAGGCAGCTCAGGGCAATTTAGTCCATGGCTTCAATGAAGCATGGGAAGCCCATAAATTCGTATGATGGGCTCTATTTTCTTGTACCACAAGTCACTCTACCTCATGGGGATTGCTTCTTCTTCATTCCCATTCCATTGTTGAAGGTCCCAGCATCATTTTTTTCACCCAGGACGAATTACCAGCAGTGAGAAAAACCAAAAATCACAACTTTGCAAGAACCCACGTTTTGAAGAGCCATAAATGCCCAGATTTGGTATTTGGCAGTGAAATCCAATGGGGGATCCATAGATATGAACCTTGGGGTGAAATTGAGAGTATTAGATACCCCGAAATCCATTGGAAACCCAGTTTTTATAGCCCAGAAAACCAATGACGGGATTGAGTTATTTTGATGACAGAATTGTGAGAAATCCAATTGTGAATGACTGAGTAGAGGTTGGGTTTGCTTGATAAACCCAGTGAAGGCTAGAATCTCAAGGAATTAGCAGCTGGACCTTTCTATGCCCACCCTGAAGAGCACTGGAGGGAAGGGATGCCTAAGGGACTGTGTAGCAGAGAAGGGGACCTTCCTTGTGTTGGGTGTGGTAGGTACTGTGAGTGCCTTGACTGTTTGAATTAACTTGAGATGCCTGTAGCTCTGTGGCTGAGCTCATTGGCTTGGCATTTTCCTCCTCTATCTTCTTGTATGCTTGATAAACCCAACTGTGTGTTGGCTTAGCATAGTTGTTGAGTGAAACCATGGCTATGAATGAGCCCAGCTAGTTCCTCCTTGAGTGGATACACAACCCAACTCGGGGGTGATCTCTCAGCTAAAAGAATACAGGTTGGACAGAGATCTATGGTTGGGTGGAACGTTGCTCTCACATAGCCAGTTGTTGGACAGCTTCATCTCAGAGATAAGTGTTCTCTATGTTTCAAATTATATGCATTATGTGTTCTACATTGTGTTAATTCTGAATGATAATTATTCATGTAAATGGAATTGATATGAAATCTGTGAATGGCATGAGAATGGGACTGGTTCCATGTGTGAATGACTCATCATCTGCCTAGGTTAAATATGTTGATGCATTCTATTCTAGATGTGCATTAATATGTTTAATTCCGCTGTATAATTTATGTCTGCATTTTATTTAAATGGCAAAATTTTAGTCTTATGGCTTTGGGGAAGAATCAGACACCCCCATGTTACAGTCATGTTCCCTCCCTTGCATTGGATTGATGGAAGGGGACGTGACATTAGATCATATTTTAACCAAATCTAAGGTAAATCAAACAAGAAAGAGGTAAAAACTCTAGCCATGGATTTATTTTATTCAAAATAAATATGAAGTATTTTCTGAGTTTAAAGAATTTAAGGCTCTTGTAGAGAATTAGACAGAAAAGAAAATAAAGGTGTTGAGCAGATAATGGTGGGGAGTTATGCGGGAATGAATTCAAGGAATTTTCTAAGAAGTGCGGTATAGCAAGGTAGAATACTACTCCATACACACCTCAACATAATGGAGTTACAGAAAGGATGAATAGGACGTTGATGGAAAAGACAAGAAGCATGCTTAGCAATGCTGGGATAGGACAAGAATTCTGGGCAGAGGCAGTGGTTATTGCATGTTACTTGGTAAATCGATCACCCACATTAGCATTGGTTGACAAAACTCCACATGAGGTATGGACTGGAAAGAAACCCTTTATTAAACATCTGAAATTTTTTGGTTGTGATGCTTATGTGCATGTTCCAAAGGAGAAAAGGAGTACGCTGGATAATAAAGCCGAAAAATGCATATTTATTGGTTATAAAGATTGTCTGAAAGGTTATAATCTTTGGAATCCTGTAACTAATAAGATTGTTTATAGTGGAGATGTTGTCTTTAGAGAGATCAAATAAGTTTCCAAATAGGAAGTGACTCCAATGGAAAAGGAACCAGAGAAAATAAAGGTTGATTTAGAAGATGAGGAACATGACTCGACAGAAGAAGTTGAATCAGAAGAAGAAGAACCTCATACCCCATTTTTTAGGAGATCACCTCATGAAAGAAGGAAACCAGAAAGGTATTCCCCTCATGATTTCAGTCTAATTTTGCTTTATCTATTACTGATGATGATCCTAGAAATGTGAAGGAAGCTATTGATTCAAAGGATAGGGATCTCTAGAAGAAGGCCAAGATTGAAGAAATGGACACCTTGGACAAAAATGAAGCTTGGGATCTAGTTTAGTTACCAGCTGGAAGAAAATTCGTTAGCAACAAATGGTTGTTTAAAAAGAAGTTGAATGCAGAAGGTAAAGTGGAGAAGTATAAAGCCCGCTTGGTAGCAAAGGGATATTCTCAGGTAGAGGGAATTGATTTTGGTGAAATATTTTCTCCAGTTGCAAAATTAAATTCTATTAGATTCCTTCTTGCTATTGTTGTTGTTTTTTTATCTTGAAGTAGAGCAGATGGATGTGAAGATAACATCCTACATGGGAACCTAGAAGAAGAAATCTACATGAAGCAGCCTGAAGGATTTACAGTAAAGGGTAAGAAGGAGCTAGTCTGCAAGCTAAATAATTCCCTTATGGTCTAAAACAATATCCAAGGATGTGGTACTAGAATTTAGACACATACATATTGGGACTAGGATTTTTTAGAAGAAAAGCTTATCATTGTGTCTACTGCAAGTAGGTTGGAGAAAATTTTGTTTATGTAGTGATGTATGTTGATGACATGTTGTTGGTTGGAAAGAGCATGAAGGTTATCAAGGAGGTGAAAACGCATCTATCCTCCAAGTTCGACATGAAGGATCTCAGTGCTACTAATTTCATCTTGGGGATGGAGATCAAGAGAAACCATGCAGAAAGGAAACTCTGGCTAAACCAGAGAAAATATGTAGAAATAATATTGCACAGGTTTAATATGCAAGAATGTAAACCAATAAAAGTTCCTATTCCTATAGGTGTGAGATTATCTACGTAACAATGTCCTGAGACTGAAGAAGAAATAGAAGGCATGTCCCATGTTCCTTATGCTAGTGAAGTTGGAAGTTTGGTGTATGCCATGGTATGCACTAGACCATACATTTCCCATGTAGTGCGAATTTTGAGCAGGTATATGTCAAAACCAAGAAAGGAGCATTGGACAGTTGTGAAGAGGGTGTTCAGGTATTTGCATGGAACAACAAATAGTGCAATATGTTCTCAATGAAGAACTGGATAGGACGGAATGTTGAATGCACATGATTTGTTGATGTTGACTAGGCTAGAGATCTGGACCATAGAAGATCTACAAGTGGGTATGTATTTAACCTATTTGGAGGTGCTATCAACTGGATGAGTAAGAGACAAGTTGTAGTGGCACTATCAACTATAGAAGCCGAATACATGGCAGCCACTCGTGCAAGTAAAGATGTTGTATGGTTGCAGAGATTGTGTTCGGACATTGGGTTTGAACAACAAGGTATAAGGTTAGACTGTGACAATTAGGGAACAAGATATGATACTAACTTCGCGGTAATTAACTTGTGTGTTGGCATGAGCATCTCATCATAGTCGGCATATTGTTGTTAGGCATATCCCTTTGCAACTAGTATAAAATACTAGTTTCCTTCAATTTTTTATTTAACCCACTAGCAACAAAAAAATTATTTTGGTTGAGCAAATAAAGTTCAACCTAGACAACTCAAAATCTCACAAAAGAAAGTTCTCCTTCTCTTTGCTTCATACAATATATAAAGGAAAGAACAAGGGAGACAAAGGATAATAATAATCATCTCCAAATATAACTTTTAGTGAAAATAACATGTGTATAAAGAAAATACCTATCTAAAGTATTCCCCTCCTTTCATAATAACCATATGTAAGATAAATTACACTTATATATGGGTAATTACTTAATTTAATGTATTTTTCATGTCTAAAATAACCCCTACAAATTTTCTAAGTATGAAATTCCCTAAACTTAATTCTTAAACTATGGGATAAGTGAGAATTAATTTAGAACCATAATTTTAGGCTTATGAAATAACAAATGGGTAGGCTTATTTTTAGGAATGGATAAAGCACAAAATAGAAAATTGAATGAGGATATTTTGATGAAAGGATAAGGCATAAAATAGAAAAGTGGATAATCTTATTTTAGGATAGGATAAGGTATATAAAAATAGCAATCCATATGTTATCCATGGGACTAGAATAACAAGGGGAATCATCTCAAAAGGACATGTGGAAAATCAAAGGTCAAACTAGGTTAAATAAGGATTATCAAGGGGGGCGCACCAACCAAGGTCATTATATGCAAGTCTCCCAAGTCCTATTGTTATCTAAAAGTAGCCCACATCTTTTTCTGGGACTATTAATCCATATATAGACTATGATGAAACACAGTTGGTCCCTAAAAATTCAAAGTGATCATACTTGCATGAAATTAGGCATTGATGCTACTCACCATACTAGGTCCCCACATTTCCAGTCACCCACAAAAAATAAAATTGCTAAAAATATATTGTCCTCAAAAAATGATGAAACTCAAAACATAAGTAAAACTTCCAACAAGGTCCTCAAATATGAAATCAAGTCGTCGATCAAACTAGTCTCCAAAAACTACTAAAAATAGAAACTCCTCATTTTTGCATAAAAATGAACTCCCTACATGTCTCCCAAAAGGGTGTCCAAAAATATAATCGGATCATGTAAAATATGACACTACAACTCATCATGATCACATCCTATGGGGCCCTTCATCATCCTATACTTAGAATAATGCATTGAATATGTAAGTATGGGGAAAATCGCTCTACTATATCACATGGCCACATGTATCTAAGATATATACTCTACATATGCTTGCATATAAATAACTTGTTTGAACTCTGTACAACCATCGTATCCCTAAATAATAAATACACGTGGCCATGTGTTAAGTGTAAAAGACACTTCACAAACCATCAATGTTGCATTAGTGGAATGACTAACCAATCCACAACATAATGTACTCATGAACCATTGATTTTGCGTCAATGGATCGACCAACTTGTCCACCACATAATGTACTCAGCAATCATCGATGCTAAAAGATGAAATTTGTAACATTGAGCTCGCCCTAAATGATATCCATGAATATGTATCGTAGATTAACACCCATATTTTATAAGATTAAATATTGTGTTAATAGTGGCTCCATCTAGGGGATGGTATCCCCTTGCAAGATTTTTAGAACCTGTGAATTTTGAATGAAGCGGGCCTACAAGATAAATATTCATAACAATAAGGCCTTGCATACACTAGATTCAAGGAGATGTCGAAGGGAAACTAGTCATTCCCAAAACAAATGCAAATTAAAACCTGATCCCCAACCATGTATGAATCCTCCTAATAATGATTTGATGTTGACCATGGAAGAAATCATATGGAGAAGGACCATTAAGGTTAATCCTTGCTAGAAACAAGGTATCCCATCACCGTAAAATCCTATGGGCCCCAAGGTACTAGTATAATCCTACCAATATGAATGAATGGCCTGATGTCAAACAATAATAAGAATCATCTAGTCAAAGCTCATAATGAAAGGCTTTGTTAAATTTTAGGTAGATCGTCAATAAGGCTTGTAGTCACTAAGATACTAAACTTATAAATTAAACCCTAAAGAAAGATGTGTTGTAGTCGATAAGGGAATATCCACTAAAAGTAAAGTCATAAAAAATCTCTCCAACTAGCAAAGAGCACATATATGGATAGTATAAATAAGTAACTAATGTGTTGAAATTTCAAAGTACAACCTCTCAACTTGACTTGATGCCTTCAAACTCAGACTCAATACATGATCGAAAAGAAAGGGGATTAAGGATAAAATTTATGGATCCCCACCATACTACTATAATGAAAGATAACTCGTGTATCTAAAAACCCAACACTTTCATGTAATGTGTTTATTTTTTGACCCAACAACAAGAAAATACATGACCCAATAAATTGAAAACCCACCATCCCAAATTGGAAATCTAAGGACCTACAAACATTCCCCAAGCTCAACTTGACCAACACCGAAGAAGATACTAGGAAATAAACCTAAAATTTCATAGGAATAAATTGAACTTTGACCCAAGGGAAAGGAAAGGAACAAAACATGACTCAACCTACCTAATAGCTCAAAAAGGGAACAACCAAGTTGACCTATCCTAATAACTTGAGATTTATTTTTCTTACATCATATTTTATAGAAATACATCAAATCTATAATGATCAACATATTCAAGCAACCAATACAACTATGTAGATAAGTGATTGATCTGACATTCCTAATCAACATAATCATATATCTTGTTAAGCCAACCATGAAGTCTACTGAGATGGAATAAGTCTTCACATACCAAGCTCCTACGCTAGTTGAAATCCAAAACATGATTTCTCACTAGTGAATAAGAAGAAAGTAGAAAAGATACAAATTTTCGTGTTCCCTAATGAAAAACATGTAGCATACTCATTTCAATCATATCATGATATAATCTAATATCCAAGCAATTATCAAACTAAGGGTCACACTAAAGAACAAAAGTGGGATGTGGGATCATTACCATACTATGAGGAGAATCATATTATGTTCTTCTAGCTACAATAATATCTTAATAGGATGTTCATCTAGAATCAATTCATCTATATAAATGGGAGAAGAAATATCATGCTAATCACAATCCTAATAATCCATTTATTGCACCTCCTCTTCAAATCTACCATCAATACTAGGAAGATTCCACAAATCAAGATGGTAACTTGGTTCCTCCTCCCCATGCTCAATGTCATAAATAAGATCCCAAAGTTGTTGCCAGTGATCAAACACACAAGTTGTGTAAACTCTCTCATAATCCTAATCACAAACATAAGACAATCTCTACATATGGTTCCACTTGAGTATGCAACATCATAGAAAGATCAAGAATCCTCTTGCCAATCCAAGTACTAAAATTTTACTAGTTAGTGTCTTTTTATTTTCCCTTTACTACTCTTTTAATGGAATCCCTACATAGAGCATCTTCACTTTGCTCAACAATTGCATCAAAATATTATAGTTCTAAATTGCATATATTATTTGAAGAAAGAAGAAAGCTCAAAGGTCCTCCATAACACTTTCAACTACGTCTTTTGATTCCACATAATGCTCAATGAACAAAGGAGTGGAAGAAGGCATACTAGAAATATCATCACATACCATTTCTTCCATAGTATCAAGGTTGTTCTATCAACATGCTCTTTCTCTGAATGGTTCTCCTCAACTTCAAAAAATTTATTAGCTTAAATCAATTCCCTTTCAATAAGAGATGAATAAGAGGTAGTGGAATCAAACTCATCATACAAATCATCATCCCCTGAATAATTGGAAGAATCACCCTCATCGTCGGAATCATCATCATCTTCATTAGGGCTTGTGAACCTGTAATATATGAACTCCTCATGCAATTGTACCAAAGATGTAATATAACTTGGTAATAAGTCACAAATGAACCACTTGACAGTGTTGTGAATCAAGGACATCGTGAACAATTTCATCCATGCATCTTCATGTCTCACATCAAAGCGGTCATTAAACCTATCAAAATTTTATGTGATGTTGGTACACTAACTCACCTTGCAAACCTTTATAAATTGGAAGGTAATTCAACCACATTTTTTCCTTCCTACGAAGTGGATTAGGATACCCATATATGCCATCAAAGTTAAATAGAGAAACTATCCATCCTTATTTTGCTCGTCTTTCCTCTATTGATAATTCCATCATTCCAAGTAATCCTTCAATAGGCATGGCTCATACATAATAATAATTGCCATGTTAGTAGGTGAACTCAATATCCATATCTCTTACATCTTCATGTATAGTGGTACACGGCTATCCACTTACATGATTCTTATGCATCAAGGGGGGGTCACAGTGGAGGTTGGTCAGGGCCCCTTGCCTAGGTGTGTGGGGGTGAAGCCCTTCAGGAAAAAAAAATTATCCCTTCTAGTGTATTTCAGTTCCTTTTGGAACCCTCATATGTATTGTATAAAAGGGAAGTGACCATTGTCATTATATTACAAGAGAATAAGCATTGTAATTTTTTTGTTGAGTAATAATAAATAATCGAAGTTATCATTGGCCCATGGTTTTACGTATACACAATAGGGTTTCCATGTAAATATTGAGTTCTATTGTTATTTTTGTTTGCTTCTATTATTTATATTTTTCTAACATCTGGTATCAGAGCCTAGAAAACTCATAGGGATAGGATTTTTGGTGAGTGGGAGATGCAACAATGAAAGGAGGCTTGACCAAATTAGATATTAAGAAGTTTTATGGAAACAATTTCTCCCTATGGAGGATGAAGGTGGAGGATTTGTTGGTTTATAATGACCAAGCCCTAGCCTTGAAAGGTGTTGCGAAAAAATCAAGCGGCATGATAGATGAGGAGTGGATAAAGCTATATAGGAAGGTGGTTTCTACAATTCATCTATGCCTAGCAAATTAATCTGTCTTTGGGTAAGAGTGGAACTTCTGTGTTTTAAAAATAGTTTATCTCGACGTTTCAAATCCTAATGCAGGTCCATCCTCGAGAGAACTAAGAAGCTCACTAGTTCTCCTAAGGATGGACCTGCATTAGGGTCGGAAACGTTGAGATAAACTCTTTCAAAAATGCATAAGTTCCTCTCTTTACAAATCGCACCTACGTGAAGAATGAATAAACAAAATTTTTCTTGTTTAATGTTGCTAAAAAAATATCATGGAACCTTTGGGAGAGACTTCGGAAGCTATATGAGAGTAAATCGACAACAAATCAGGTTTTCTTGAAAAACCAACTTTATCATCTGAGGATGAAGGAGGGTTCAAATATGGATGATCATCTTAATTAGTTTAATACCCTTGTTAGTAAATTTGTCTTGGTTGGTGTAAAGGTGGAGGATGAGGATAGAGAAATCAATCATTTTACCCTATTCCCTCCCATATACATGGGATCATTTGGTGATGACCATCACCAACTCATCATCAAGGACTCTAAAATTTGATGATGTGGTAATTACTTTATTGGGAGAATATTTGAGTTGGAAATCATCTCTGGATCCCTCTACCAAGGAATCCCTATCTGTCAAAGGTCGGTCTAGCAAAAGGGGTCAAAAAGGTAGATCATATTCTAGATCTGAGTCCAAAGGACACAATTTCAAGGGGAAGTGCTAAATTTATGGTAAACCAGGGCATTCGAGGAAGGGTTGTTGGCATCTAAAGAAGGAAAAGAAGCATGAAAAGCTAGATAAACCATTAGCTAAGTCTAGCATTGATGCAGGAGGATCATCACCGGTCATAAAGTGGTTAGAAATCTACAATCTCGGAATCTGAAACAGATAACACCATCGCGAAGAGCTCGCCAAGAGCTTTCTGGCAATGTTCATTTCACCTCAATCTGACTCCATATGCAGAAGATATGGCCAATGAACATTGAAGAAGTCTATGCATAGTGTTTCCACGTGGACCAATCGCATGCTGACATGTGGTCCAATTAAAACTTGACAAGTGGCAAGGTTTTAGCTCCAATTCCGCACGACAAGTGGCATCATTGGTAAGGTGAGAAGGTGTGAATTTATCTAAATTTTTAATATTTTAAATATTAAAAAGAGGAATGAATTAAATATCCCCATAATTATATTGTAACACACCACCTAAATACTTGGAAACCATATCCTAAAATTTAGGGATGGTTTAAGATATGTCCAAAAGGAGGCAACGAACCCATGGAGTAGGATATGGTAAAAAGGGAACGAATCTCATGCGCATATAATGGGGAAAACCATTTCCTAAACTTTAGGAAAGTGGTTAATACATTTCCACAAATTTATCATATGCCACCATACAACATGTTGGCCCATTCGTTTGGAGGCTAAACCATAAATAATTATTTTTAGTTTGTGTTTGGATTCATGCCAAAAAAGGGGGCACACCTTCATAGACTCCTTTGGATCCAAACAACAAATAACTAGATTATATTATATGGTTTTTAGTACCATGTATTTTAGGTTTATCACATATTTTGTTTCCAAATATGTATTATATGGCTAAATAACCATATCTTTTAATTTGGGAAAATGGTATTGTAAGTGGAGTTTGGTTATGAAGCCTTTGGTATATAACCAAGGGTGTTTTTCCATGTGGAGGAGAGGTATTTTGGTATATCACAATAATAGAGGACAAAGATGGTGTCACTTGAGTATACTGTTGGGATCTAGATGAATTTGGATTTAATCCATGTTTGAGTGAATGGCCCAAGAACTGCTACGGAATGTTTGAATAAGTGGAACTGCTGGTGACCATGATAATCCCACTGAGGTGGGGGACCGAATTGGTATGTAAATCTTCCCGAGAGCTTCATTATACCAAATAGATTGCTACCATGATTTCCAAATGTGAACACTGCTACCTTCAAAAGTACATTTCCCCCTGATGTGATGATGTTTTGACATCGAGCATAGGGGAAACTACTTAGTTAGGGAGCACTAATGACTCTCCCTACTAAGTTCAAGGTGATCCCTTATAGTGATTGGAAGGGATCCCAAAGTACAACTGCAACTATTGTAACTCTCGAAATATAGTGTCTTGACGTCGACGAGAGTTGAAGTACATGATAAAACGAAAGTCGTACCTCGAGAACTGCGATCATATTGTAACCTACTGGTGGATGGACAGACGTGACACAAGACTAGTTGGTAAGCGAGAAGCTCATAACTTCCTTTGATCGATTGTAAACATGGTGAGGGCAGGCGACAGCTTTCCTTTCGGAACGACATAGATTGAAACGAGTGGAGACAAACTGCAAATGAAAGGGCTTTGATGGAGACACAAAATGAATAGTAATGGTGACTGGAAAAACAAATATTGTTGAACATATGGAGACTCAAATACATCGATCAAAGGTGACCATGGGTTGCTGCCAAAATAATATGGTGTTCCCGCAATGTGAGGAGATTGGGGAACTATTTGTACATAAAGAATATTGGTGGGGTTCCCATAGTTTTGGGTGTGTCGAGGGACCAATTTGATTATGGGAAGAATACCCACAGTTTTGAGTGGATCGGGGACACTTTCCAATGATGCAGTGAGGGTTAGCTTGAGGAAAAAAAAGATGAGTGCCCCATGACACAATGCCATCCAGTGTATACCTGCAGGATAACTGAATAGAACTAGTTGCTTCTGATGGTAGGGGCTCCATGGGTGTCTTTGGGGGGGTGATGATACGAGGGTGATTGCAGATAGTGGAGTGCTCATGGAGGTATGAGGGGGATTTGTAAATATTTCTCGTAACATGTACTGAAGGATATAATGAGTGTCTACTTGGTGGAGTAAATGCACAATTATGAAATGATACTCTAAGGCAGGGTCTTTTCGAATTGGGTCAGATTCTTCGGACTTTTGCGGGGGGGGCAACATCATGGCTGTCTATTGATGACGGGAATGGAAATGGTGTACAAACCCATGGGGGAACATGCTATTCCAAATTATGGCGTTGATGACACGTCAAAACTAGGAGCTAGGGCCTTATGGTTATCAACAGGAATACTGCTAGATGCATTATAAATTGAGGGTAAATAGTGTCTATATGTCAGTTTTGAGATGATACATGTGGTAGGGAGCCTTGCACCATTGTTGTAGCATGGAGTCTTGTTCTTATTCTAGAAAAACAAGAGGCTCTGACTTGTCATGGTTGAGATCCTGCACATACAGCGCACATACCCCAGTGTAGTAAAGGACATGACCAAGGTATTGACAATGCAACAAATATATAACCAAAACAATACCTACCTGTGGGGTGCTGATTAGGAAAATAGTGTCATGGTGACATTGGGAATACAGATTGGTTGGTTACATGCCGAAGAGCTCGAAGCGTTGGTCGTCGTGATGTGAACGATTTTGGAAATGGATTTACATTTTGTCTGTGGAATTCATTGGAAGTTTGGATCAAATGAGTATAAAATAGGGGTGTCCCACAACAAAATTTGAACCCAAAATTCGACGATAAAATAAGACGAATTCAAATTAAATTGACCGTGTCATCGGATTTCACCTTTATAATTACAAATTTTACTTCTTCTTTTTTTAAATTAACCTCTGAAGTTGTTGAATATCCAATGTTACTCGTCGGATAGTCGATTATTGTCGTCGGATTTACAACATATATATTATAACAATAACTATGATAAATTCGTCGGATCTTCGACGAGCATTTATTTTTAAAAACTATAAACTATAGAAACATTCCGACATGTTTGTTATACAAGCGACGGTTTGCAGAAATTATAATTTTCACATGGACTATTTTCCATACAAAAATCCATAATTATTTCAATTGTTACTGTGATTTAAAATAGTGAACTGTGGAGCTTGATTTTTGAAGATCGATAATCATCAGTCAAGCTCTGTATCAGAAAATGTCACATAACAATATTCCTGATCTAGACGAACAAAATTGACAATTGCTTGCTAAATTGTGGGATGGAATGAAAATAAGGGTGATGGGAAATGTTATTGTCCATTTAGTCAATGCAGTGGCTTTAAAAGGAAATGAATAGAGATCACAACAGCGAGAAGACATTGTAGGGAACATGGACACGCTGAGGGGGGAACATGAATATCGTCCATTGGTAATTTTTTCATTATATGTCTTTATATTGATCGTTTTTGTAAATGTATATATCATTTTAATATTTCTTATATTAACTAATATTTATTGATGGTTTCATGTAATTATAAAGGAAAGACCTCCTACGGCATATCGCTCGGAGGATGTGCTTTCAGAACAAGTACCGAAGGAACATGGAGCTATGAATAATGGAGAACAAGTTAATGATGATATTGAAGAAGATAATCATACTGATAACATAGTTGAAGATGATGGTACAAATACATTGATCCATGATACATTTAATGTTAGAATGGATGATCATGATCATGAAAATGATGACTTTGATGATGTTCATGATTTACCTCTTCTTGATAAGGTCAGAGGGTAATGAAACTAATGTTGTGGTTAATGATAGTGCCATTTGGGTCAAATTCAACCTACATCGGGATGTAAGCTAAAATATCCTCGTGTGCTTCATGGGAAGGATCATTACACCAATTTGCATCATGGGAAGGATCATTACACCAATTGGGAAGGGGCCAATTGCCTCATAAAACGATCCCATAATCTACCCAAACATTATAAAACTACTTTGGTTAGCATAATTGCATTGATAATCAATATAGAGCACAATCAAAGTCAATGGTCTTTTGTGGATATATGGACATAATTCATTTTTATAGAAATATTTTAGAGTGCTAGTTGTCCATAATGTATTTAGATTTATTCTAACCCAAGAGATTCTTATTTAACATCAATATGGTGGAAATAATTGAAATGCCCTATTAAACAAAAAACTTGGAGACTAATTGGCCATTGTCTTCAAGTGAAATCACTAGAAAACTAGAGGAGTTTACTATTTAAAACAAAGAAGAGACTAATTGGGCCTTCTCTTCAAGTGAAATCCCTTAGTTTGACAATGAACATTTGTCCATGCCAACAGTTTTTTAACATTCTTTGAAGACTACATCTCTACTTATGTATTGTTTTTATTTGTATGATAACTCAATCATTATCCTTTAGATATACTATTGTAACCCAAAAAAATACATTACACTTTTTTCATCAATCTTTTTCCTCTTTTGGTTTGGAACATGGTCCCCACATTAGTTAGGAAGGTTTTGATGTATTTCCTAGTTTTAGTTTCTACACTAGCTTTAAAAATTATGAAACATTGCAAGGTTTCAAAACCTCTCTTCAAGAAAAAATTCCAACATCTTTCATAAGTAATCATTAACAAATAACATAAAAAATGTATGCCACTAAGAGACACATCAAAAGGTCCACACAAAACATTTTGAATTAATTCAAGAAAAAACTTAGCTCAGTTCAATTTTCCACAATTATTTTTCAATTTATGTTGCTTACCAATATAGCTAGAGCATAAATTTTGTGTTTCCTCTAGAGGAACAATAACATTAACTTTGATTTGTAGAGGAATTAATCTCCAAGGAATATAAATTGGAGATCAAACGTGATCTCAATGAAGTTTTTGGTCCTTTGATATTTTGAAATATGAATGCCCTTTCGAATTAATAACCTGTTGGCATTTCGCTCCCTCCTGCCATAGCCACATTTCTACTCTCCTGCTAGAGCTCGCAAGGTCACCAGAGGTGTAGTTCACATAAGAGGTGGAGAAGGTTGCAGAGTTCACCACGGAGGTCACAGAGGAGGTCTAGGCATTCGCATAGGAGGTAGAGGAGTTCGTGGCGGTGGTCGAAGAAGGTGAGGAGGTCACATAGGAGGTGAAGGCGGTCTTCGAGGAGGTCGAGAATTCACAAAGGACGCAATGCCTCCCAAATTGGTTAGTACCCATTTCATTTTCCTTTTGATTGATTGAATGCATGAAACCCATCCACGCCAATGAACCATCCATGCCAATGAACCCCAATGAACCCTGGTTGGACGCCCCAATGAACCCCCACGCAGGCTTCATATTTGACAGAAATCGAATTTTGGGTTTTTTGGGTTTTTTGGCTTCATATTTGACAGAAATCAGATTTCTTCTTCCCTACCTTCTTGAACCCTACATACAGAATTTCATAACCCTACCTTCTCGAGTGAATTGGTATTTCCTAATGTGTTTCTATTTGTTCCTAGGTTTTTTTATCCATGTTGGGCAAGGTTAGTTGTTAGTTGGTCATGTTATTATCTTGTTCAGGGATATATGCACCTTCCCTCTCAATGTTTCCCTCTCTAGCTAATCTATTTACCTTTCATATATCTATTATCCTTACTAATGAGACCCTACACTCCATTATATTGAGGAATGTCTCTTTGAGATCATATTTAGATGTTGGTGGGTGTGTTAATGATTGTTGAAGACCATATTCACTCCAGATGCTGAGGATTGGATTTTTTTTAGTATACTTATGATAGTGGGGGAGTGTCTAATAATTAAATATTATTAATTAAAATTTTGGGAGAACTTAACTAATTTTGATTAAGTTGTTAATTGGAATTATGAGAGAGGGTAACATGGTTCCTTTGGGACAGCCACATGGGAACCAAAAAAGGATAGCATTGGGGAAAGGGAAAGAGCGTTGAGAAAGGAAGGGGAATTATTCGAACAGTAGGAGGAAAATGACTGGATTCTGAATTCGCTTGTTGATACATTTGCATGGGAAATCCCTGAGTGAAATTCAGACATTTGCAATGAAGAGTATCACTGTGTGTCTTTGAATTCAGAGAAGTGGAAGAAAACTTTGTTTTACAACCTGTACTGACATTGTATACCTTTGGTTGAATTGACCAGTCATTTGGAAAATTGTGCATGAAATCGTGATTTATGGAGAAAAATTTGTGAAAGATAACGAGGAATAAATGTTCAAATGTGTCACATCCTTGGTCGCCTTGGTGCCCTTCAAAGGTGATGGGAGACCAACTGATACATTTTTTTCCACAATTCTCGTTGTTTTTACACACAGTCGCAATGGCCTCTGATCCACAATTCGCAGTCAAAATTCGGAAGTCGGATTTCCAAATCCACCTCTCCAATGAAATCGCGCTCCCGACTTCCACAATCTGCAATGCGGAAGTTGGAAGCCGGAAGTCAACTCACAGCCTCGAAAATTACCCGTCCAAATTCCGCAATTCCGCAGTCCGCATGCAGAAATCGGAAGTCGGAATCCTCAAATCATCTTCCCTGAGAATTTACTTCTCTGATTTCTGGAATCCGCAACCCGCGTTGTGGACGTCGGAAATCGAAAACCTCATTTCGTAACCCAGGGAAAAACCACCTTTCGACTTCCACAATCTATAATCGGCCTTGCGGATGCGGAAAGTCGGAAATCCAACACGCCAATCCCCGTGGAAATCGCCTTCCAATTCTCGCAACCCGCAATATGCCTTGCAGATGTGGATAGTTGGAATCCCAATGCACCAACCCCGTGGAAATCGCCTTCCAATTCCCGCAACCCACAATCCGCCTTGCGGATGCGGAAGGTCGGAATTCTAACGCGCCAACCCTATGGAAATCGCCCTTCCGACTTCCGCAAACTGCAATCCACCTTGCAGATTCGTAAGATCAGAAGCCTAACCACGCAAATCTGTAGGTTGGTTCCTAACCTCTACAATCCGCAATCCGCATTGTGGATGCGAAAATTCGGAACCACATCCCCCCGCGCCAACAAACTTACGAGGGTGATAACTTCCTCATCCTTAATCCAAATTGGACAAGTATGGTACTGTTGGAAAGATATTGGAGATCTCTATCCACTGGTGTGATTCCCTACCACATCTGAGGAATCTAACTTGGCCATAATTCCAACTGAAGTCTCATCTAAACTCCCTCAATGCATCATTACCCTCCTGCAAGGGTCTTTGCCTACCTTCTTCCATGACTTCTCCCTTCACCTAACCCACAGAGGGGTCATGAAACACAACAGGGGGTTATCTACTTCCTTCCCCAAGTCCAGATGAATCCAAGCAGTCCTTCTTAAAGGAGAATGCAATGCATAACTAAACACATATCATGAAACTAACTAGTCAATGCATCTACAACCTACAAGGTTAGCAGCATATTAAACTCATGCAAATAAAGAAGCATTCAAACATGAACTCAGCCTCATACTCAGGATTATAAATGGTCTTCACACTGATCAATTTCATGCATTCATTCATTCAATAACTTGAACATAGCAAACGTAACATAACATAGGGAAACTAGCATCGTTTTACACCATGGAAGCACTTATCTTTGGAATGAAGCTGCCCAAGCAACTGGCTAAATGAGAGAAACTTTCCACCCAACCTTAGGTCTCTGTCCAGCCTATACTCTTTCAGCTGAGAGACCACCCCCGATTTGGGTTGTGTATCCACTAAGGAGGGATAAATAGGCTCTCTCACATTCAAGGTTCCATCCCAATGCTGAGCTAACCTACAGTTGGGTTTATCAAGCATGCAAGGGAATAGGGAGGATGATGCTAAGCCAGTAAGCTCAACCACAAAGCTACAGGAATCTCAGACTACTAAGCAAACAAGGCACCCACATTACCTACCTCGCCCAACACAAGGAAGGCCCGCTTCTCTGCTGCACAGTCCCTCAAGGCCCCTTCCCTCCAGTGCTCTTCAGGGTGGGCATAGAAAGGTCCAAACTGTTGCTTTCGTGAGACTTTATCCTTCACTTGGTTTATCAAGCAAATCCAACCCTAGGTTTGACCTTCTTCTTTGTTATTCAAGCTAGCTCTTCTCAGGGTTGCAACCTAAGCTCTGCCCCACAACTCGGTCCTCTACAAACAGATCTAAGTGTTCTCACGGCTTCACTAAGATTCTCACACTCTATAATTCATCTCAGGTTCTGATCCAAGGATTTCCCAACCGGCTTCACTTCCTATGCAGGGTTTCTTAGTATCCTCGGATCTACAAATTCGCGCTTACACAGAATCATGATTTCTCTTTTTTCTTTACGGCTGGGCTCTACAATGCATGATTGCTGTTGGTTGTTGGTCAACTACGGGATAGGGATTAGGGTGAGCGATTTCCCAGGTGTGGAGTGGCTTAAGGGACAAGTAAAACAGAGCCATAACCTGCCATATGGATTGCAGGGCTGCTCCATACTCCATCGACTTCATGGACTGGTTTTCTCAACCACATTCTTACAATAGAATTAAATGACATCATGGGGAGTCAATGTTGGAATATTCTCCCCATCATTTTTCAGTTTTGCATGCATCCAGTCATCATCATGGTGGACCTCCCAACTCCTAGAGCTTGGTTCTAGCTCTCCACAGCCTGTGTACAGCCCCCAGGGGGCTCCCACCTAACAAAAGCGCCCTTATCTATGTCAAGTGTGCCTTTCTCACCTACCACAGCCAGTTAGGCGCCTTTCTCACCTACCAGTCAATTGTCACTCAGTCCTTCCTTGATTTAAGGCTAGATTGACTCCCCCACTGACTATTTCACTCCGATGGACCTCCAGTGAGACTAGTCTGCCCATTCTGACTCCAGTTAGCTCCTCATGCACCCTCCATTGAGCCTCCTTCATTCAATTAGTGCCTACCTCACTTAGTTAGACTCGTCATGCGCCCTCCACTGAGCCTCCTTCATTCAGTTAGTGCCTACCTCACTCAGTTAGACTCAGTTGACTGACTGTTACCATTGATGACTGATACATTGACTGGATGATGACTCCACTGTCATCCAAGCCACACTCTGAGCTAGGAATTCGAATGCCCTACTTGGCCTATTTGAATCCTATATTATGCACCTTATTATTCTATTGTACTCATTCACTTACATTCTTATTCATTGTATAATACTGAGATATTGTTCTATTCTACTGTGTTTATGAGTGATCATTGAGTGTCTCCTTCTCTTCTTCTTTGCAACATATTTGTGAGTTTGATTGTGAGTTGCTACAGCTGCCAGATCCTTGCATATTCCTACAGTCAAATGGGTTCACAAATTGACATGTGGCAGCATGGGTTTCAATCCCACACCCCCTCACCTCTCCCTAGTGGATACACATGGCCCCTTCTCATTGGTTGCCTCCTTAACCAGTTTTCTTGGTATTTTCATTACAATATTTAATAATTACATCATTTACAATATCTCATGGCTTAACAACACATGGATAATCAAAATGTCAAATACTTGCCTATGCAAATAAACCTAAGCATCCACTAGTGGGGCCTTGGCCTTGAGCTCCACACTAGAGCAAACACACATTGCATTTACACAATATTTACATTGAAGAGAATAAACCCTAAGGGTCAAAATAGGGGTATTGCAAAATTTAAACAATGGCATGAATTAGATGCATGGTTTACAAATACCATGAGATGAGTTATAAGTACCATGACTATTTTGAATTGGTTTGTTATTTGTAGTTTAAGGAGATGAATTAGTTAACCAAAGCAAAACCATGAATTGGTTGTATGGTTTACAAAAACAATAGATTGGTTTATTTAATTAGTAAACTATTGTTATAATTTGTTTGTTTAATTAGTTAGAATAATGAAAGAATATGATAACGTGGAAGGATATTTTCAATTTCTAAGAATGAATTTATTCTAAAGAGAGAATTTACGAAGTTTAACTCTTCATGATATAATGAAAATCTATAGCAACGTCTGAAAGTGATATTCACTAAGCCTTGTCATTTAATGATACAATTTCATATTGTTAATATCTAAGTTTAATCCTAAATCGAAACTATTTTTTGCTTATCAAATTTAAAGTTTGTTAAGCAAGTTAGCAAGCTTGTTTCGAATTAAGTTTTGGATTAAGTAAAAGTTTTGAAACTAAATAATGGACTACTGAAACTCCTGTAGCATGTTGCTTAAATTCCTGTAGCATGCTGTTGAAACTCGGTAGTAGTTGCTGAAACTCCTATAGCATGTTGCTGAAACTCCTGTTGCATGCTGTTGAAACTCACCAGCAGTTGCTAAAACTCCTGTAGCTTGTTGTTGAAACTCCTGTAGCATGTTGTTGAAACTCCTCTGTGAATTCAAACCATGTAATGACGATGGCGCTAGTGCAGTTGATGAAATTTGCCTTGACACAAGTTTGGATTCAAAGATGCAACATTGACTTCAAGACTATTTAGTTGAACATCTATTGGATATAAAAACTAGAAACCTATGTGTGTCAATTAAGAAGACTATATAGGCATCTATCATTTTCAAGACGTTGTGTATGGCAACAATGGTATTAGAATAAGTTATTGTGACCCTAATTAAAAAATGGTGCTATAATTCTATTTTTGGTGGCATTATTGTGACTACAATCTAGTTTTAAGCAAAGATAAAATTATACCACGAGATAATCTACAAGTGCCACAAGTTTAGCAAGCAACCTATAAACAAGTGCCACAAGTTTAGCAATCAACTTATAAACAACCCCCTCTCTCACCCTTCTATCCAATGTCATGGAATTGCGATGATGTTTTGTGTTCAAAAGAGAGTACATTATGGGTTGAAATTAGTGTTTTATACACCTCATCGTCAATGGAAAATGCATGCCTTAATGCCTTGTAATTTTATAATATGAATTATGCATACCCAACAAGGTGCTATTTGAACTTTTTTCCCATGGTACAGGAAGAACCAAACATATATTTGTCAAATATGTCTTCCTCGAGCGAGGGGAGTTTAGGAATACTAGAGGAAAGTGAGACATCCAGTAGGTCTACAAGAATTATATGAACTAGATGTCAAAAGATCAGAAGAAAATTCCATAAACGCATGGAAATTTTTCTCGCTAAAGGGGGGTCATGTTCCTATGACAATGAGACAATATGCGACATCGAGGTGCCCTTGAGGTACAAACATCTAGTGAAACAATGGGCACCCAAGGATCTTCCTCAACTAAACACAGATTTTTGCGTGAATGAGAGGATATATCGAATTGTACCGTCATCATTACATGGTTTGGGGTTGTTTTGCATGGATGGCATAAAGGCCGGTTACGACAGATGTACTGAATTGATGGAGTATGTTGGACCCTGTTACAACTACAAATATTGGATGCGACTGGTCCAATATACACAAAGTATGCGTAGATATGGATTGTCTGCAAATTATTTAAAGCTGAAAGACAAGGATCAAAATAAAGGAGAAAGGTTGTTCATTGACAGAAGGCCAAAAGCTATAGGGAATATTGTAGGGTTTTTAAACAGTACACAACCAGGGTCTACAATTAATCAACCCAATTTCATATTTGAGGGGCATGAAGGAAACTGTGTTTTTGTATGTGCCATTAAATCAATACCTGCAGGGGAAGAGTTGCTTATTAATTACAATTTGAATCGATTAGATACAAACACGGTTACTATGGGAGTGGTACATCTAACAAGTTACCCAACCTTTAATTAATGAACCTGACATCTTATGTATTTTTCATTAGTCTATTGTTATAATTTCGTTAAAATATTCTATATTTATGTTTTCTTATTTTGTTTTTTTCGTGAGTATTTTGGTTTGGTTTAGATAATGAATTATATATATTCGTCACAGGCTAGTGATCGGGGCATCTCCCCGGCAGCTGGTCAGAGGAGTACACCATCCTCAAGGCAGCAGGTATACATCTTTGTAATTGTACAAATATAATATGAACAAAATTATTTTTTTTGTGTTTTTTCATGAGTATATTTGTTTTGTTTAGATAATTTTATCTATATATTTGTTGCAGCGTGTTGGTCGTGGAAACTACCCGGCTATTGATCAAAGGACAACAGCCTCGAGGCAATAGGTATAACTGATTGTAACTGTACAATTTAAATACGATCAATATGTTTTATTATTAGGTTTTTTTTGTGAGTATTTTGGTTTCGTTTAGATAATGAATTCTATATTTTCTTCACAGGCTAGTGATCGGGGCATCTCTCCGACAACTGGTCAAAGGAGTACACCATCCTTGAGGCAGCAGGTATACATCTTTGTAATTATACAAATATAATATGAAAAAAAATGTTTTTTTGTGTTTTTTCATGAGTATATTCGTTTCGTTTAGATAATTTTATCTATATATTTGTTGCAGAGTGATGATCAGGGAAACTACCCAGCTGTTGATCAGACGACAGAAGCCTCGAGGCAACAGGTATAACTGATTGTAATTGTACAATTTAAATATGATTAATATATTTTCTTATTATGTTTTTTCCGTGAGTATTTTAGTTTCGTTTAGATAATTTTTCTATATTTTTGTTGTGGGATGTTGATTGAGGCACCGCCCTAGCAGTAGATCAGACTAGACCAGCCTCGAGGCAGCAAGTATACATCGTTGTACTTGTACTACTATAATATGCGCAATATGTTTTTTTATTATTTATTTTCATGAGTATAATGGTTTCATTTCGACAATGAATTCTATATTTTCTTCACGGGCTAGTGATCGGGGCATCTCCCCGACAGCTGATCAGAGGAGTACACCATCCTCGAGGCGGTAGGTATACCTCATTGTAAATGCACAAATATAATTATATGTGCAATATATTTTTTTATTATGTTTTTTTCGTGAGTATACCGGTACCATTTCTATAATGTTTTATACAATTTGTTTTCAGGGAAGTGATCGGGGCAAGTCCCCGACCGTTGAACAGATGAGTACACAATCCTCGAGGCAGCAGGTATAACTCATTGTAATTGTACAAATATAATATGAGCAATATGTTTTTTTGTTATGTCTTTTTCTTGTGTATATTGGTTTCATTATGATAATGTTGTTTGCATTATTTTTGCAGGGTGATGATGAGGGCAAGTCCCCAGCTATGGATCAGACGACACCAGCCTCGAGGCATCAGGTATACCTAATTGTAATTTTAGAAATCTAACATGAGGAATATGTTTTTTTATTTTTATTTTTCCTCTGTCTATTGCTTTCACATCAGTAATGTTTTATATATTTTTGCTGCAGACTACTGATTCGGCGTATGATCCAACATCAGAGCAATCAATAGATATTAATGTGGATGAGCTCATGCGCGATGTTGACATTGGATCTTCTCTAGACCCAATTAAGATGATAGACAAGACATTAAAAAAAATTCATGAGGATATCCTTCGTCTGCTATTCATTCAGCCGTAGACAAATAAGATTAGAGCAAAGGTTGATGTTTTGGTAAAGAGATCTCAGGCCTTGAAAGTAAGTTGTAGGGTCTTGAATTAGAATATAAATTCATTTAGTATTTTATAATTTGTACTTGTATATGATGGTGAACTAAAATATGGTTTGTATTTACAGGATTTTTTGCACCCACACACTAGTGGTCAAGGTGGTGTTGGTACTAGTGATGCTCATGGAGAGTCGTCACATGAGCAAATGAATCCCCTTGTATCTCATGTGCCATTTTTTTCAACTGAACAATCGACAACACATTCCGTGACACCCCCGAGGCCAGCTATGAGTGCACCCGCTACTAGTCGGTGCATGCCAGATCGTGCAGAAGAAGGGGTCGATGCAAAGACTAGTATTGATATTGTTGAAGCAACATTTCCTGGATCTTCTTGTGTCATTAGCACGGGTACACTACAGACCACATTTTTTGTGGACAAAGAGCTCATTCCTATAAAGATAGAGAAGATCCCATGTATTTATACATTGTTCAAGTTATTGTTTATAATTTGATTGTAATATACTGATAAAACATTGTTTTTCAACTAATGATGGCATGATCGTTTTGCACGAAATGATGTTTTTTATGAACATATAAATGATTTGTCATTGAATATATTTGGGCCCACCATCCACACAAGGTGGGATAAATAAAGTAAAAATTTAAAATATGAGCTCACTAATCGCTTGGTTGGTCTGTTCGACAGCGAGACCTTTAATCGAGCGGAGGTCCTAAGAAGGCTCGCCAACATATGAAGATTGTGAGGGACCGATATAGGGTTCATCTAGAAAGGAACCCTGGGTATGAGCACCCTCCAATGATTCCAGGAAGAGATTGGAAATCCCTAGTAGAAGATGGAAAGAAGAGGGCTTTGAGAAAAGAAGGAAAGCTACCACCGAGCACAGGAAGGTATGCAATACTTTCCACAATGTAATTATAAACCGTATTATTATTAATTTTTAGATCAAATTTGAAACATCTAACATATTTCACCATTTTCATAGACTGTCAGACACATCAAATACCACAAAGGTAAGACAAGAAAAAATTGGTCAGCACAAGCTTGGGCCTAGTGGTTATTCGAATTTGGTGGCAAGAATTGTAAGTCTCAAAAAACCGATATTGCATCCAAATAATAAATTGGAAATTATTTTTGTTTTATTGCACTGTAAAAGGTAAATTCGTGACGTTATGCAAATATGCAGGTCGACCGATTCAAGAAAGTGCCCACAGAGGAAGACTTGAAGCTTGGATTCCAGCACGGCTTTGGAGCTTTTTTTGAACGCCGAAAAAGCTTGTCTGGGAATCCACAGTATTTTGGTGATCCATCTTGTGCACAGGTATATAAAATCAATATAGTTTAATGAAGATTTATTACTTGTGCAATATATTCGTTATAAATCTTTGCCATAACATATTGACTCTGTTTTGAGCAGGAAAGCAACAATACACTCAATGTCGAGGATGGAGAACAACCAATCGAATATCATGCTTCAAATCCTGGTAATGAATGTATTCATATGCTACAATTTAAAATATTTCTTTGCAAATGGTGAATATTAATTGTACTTTTCATGTTTCAAATGTAGAGCATGTAGAGGGTCACACTATACAAGATGAGCCTAGACAGGAATATGAAGTACATGATGTGGCCACATCAGGTAAAAAACACCTATGTAATGTTCCTTTTTAATGAAATACTTGTCATTATAATAACAGAATATCAATGTAACATTTTTACATTATTGCAACAAATCTGGACCCCTTGTCGCAGCATCCACGTCACAAGTAATCTACCAGGCAGACAGTACAGCAAGTTGTAGATGCCACAAGAATTGAACAACAAGTTGCAGAAGATGAGTTTCTTGTTGATTTTGTCAAAATAAAAAACCTAGAAAGAAGTGACTGAATAAACACTATGTATAATTATTTTTTATAATATAATGACATGCATTATTTTTTGCATACTGAATGAATGAGTGGTTTAATGAATGTTGTATTTCAATGAATGAATCGTAATTTTTTCTTTATGATGAAATCTGCATGTTTGCACATAATTTTTATTTTTTTCAAGTACATGCATTGGGTATAGGGAATTAAGAGTGATGTGAGGGGGGGGAGGGGCCATAAGAGCTTCCACCTTCACGTTGTTGACCCTGTTCAGTAGACAATATTAAATTATTCTTGAAACAAAGAGGAGCTCAATGAGGTATTTATACCCACCATCAATGAAGTAGCTCCAGTACCTATCATAAGTGAGACCACACTATTATGATCACAGGATCATCTAGGTTTCAACCATATGAGAAGTCAAATGCATGGAGGAAGTACGGAGAGGAGAGTACCCGGGTAATTAAATTTGCTCATAACATTATATCATAATTAATAAACTATTTTTATGTTTTATTTCTGCATACTTAAATTGATTTGGTATACGTTTCAGTACAAGGCCTCCAAGGATAGGCTTGCCAAACTTCGTGCCACGCATCACAGGGGCCATAAAGGTCTACAGGCCTTGATCTGTACTTTTGTAAGTATATTTAATTTGTGAAATGATATTTTTTTTAATTCCTAGAAAAAAGTAAATGATTGCATAATAATTATTTTAACTAGTCCATGTGTCATGTGTTTTACAGGAGGAGAAACATGGTCGGCATCCAACACCATTTGAAAAAAAAAAATTCAAAGCAAAAAGCGGACCGACTTTGTAATATGGATGGAGAACGAGATATCAATCTTTGACTAATAACTCTTGTTCAGACATTTTAATAATGTTATATAGGGATGGCTAAATTTGGCTTTATGCACCCAAATAGAGTTTTGGAACTTCTTGAAATTCACACATTTTTGGAATCTAAGGGCTCATAAGATTGAACCTCTTAAAATAATATCTTGCATAGCCATTAATGAGTACTTTATCCCTTACCAAATTGCATTCAGTCGTATGATGGACCCGTATAATGAATTGCCTTGGATTTTCACACCATTGTTTTGCTTTGGGATTATCAAGTTAATTACTCCTTATTTGTACCAAGAAAAATGTATTACTTGTTTGAATTGGCTTGTTCTATTAAATGATGTTGTATTTTAGACAACTTATGTTAATGTAACTTGGAGTCTTGGAATTTGTAGGACTTTTTTAATACATGTTTCCATTCAAATGAAATTGGAGAATTTTGTAGCAAATTTCTAGTCTTCCACTTGGATTTTACTAGGTGAACCCTTTCTTTTGTAGCTAGTGTTGGAGTTGATTGCATGAACATGAGATGCTTGAATCTCTGATAAATACTTGTTTTATTTGGATTCCCAAGGACATGCTATGTGATGACAATGTTTTCAATGATCCTACTTGACTAAGATAACATGAGATATACTTGCTTGTGATGATCATCCTTTATCCTTCACCAATTGACCAAGATATCATAAGAGCAATACCAATGGTAATTGTTTGTTGGAGATGAACCACCAAGATAGAGTGTGTTATTATTAATTACGAAGACAGGGTGTGTTTCTTGTTGTAGTTATATTGCAGCAGTATTCTTTAAGCCATGAAGTCTTGAAACCTTAGACCTCAAAAAGAGAACTAGCAAGGAAAATCAAAATCATAATGATAAATGTTGTTGTTTTCTCATTTTAAAAATTTTCTCGAAGCAAAAGTGTGTATCACTCCATCCCACAACTACAATGATAGATGTTGTGGGAAAAGTGTCATTAATGATAGATGTTGTATTTTTCTCTTTTTAATCTATGTTACAAGGATGAGAGAAATAAGCCATAGGTATCCTTATCGAGATATTTTGTTCTTCATGATTTACTTGTGTTCATTTTCCCAGAGGTCTATCACACAATCCTAGCTCAATGCACACATGCCAATGACATAACTGAGTAGATGACCTAAAAGCACAAGTACTAGGTTTATTTACATGTGCTAGGACACTCAATACAAGGGTAAGAAGTTTTATTTTAATGCAAATTGTCTTTTTTTCTGCAGTTACGTATTATGAAGGAAAAGATTGGACCATATCCAAAAATGTCTAATGAATCTGACTATGCCATCTATACTTTCTAGCTCTGGAATGAGTTGGTGGTTTAACCATTCTCGAACTTGGAAATAGGTACTTCTTCCCCTCTGTTTCTTTTTCTATAATCCTAATTTGTTTTGACTAGGTCCATTTCCTAATCAATTTCATGCATAAATCTATGGTCAACAAAGACTAGGAACTATAATGAGGTTAACAAAGACTTTTCCTATTATCTGCATAAATCTATAGTCCAAATGATTAAACTCGAAGAAACTCATGTAGCATGCTAATGAAACTCGCTAGCAGTTGTTGAAACTCTTGTAGCTTGTTGTTGAAACTCCTATAGCATGCTGCTGAAACTTGCTAGCAATTGATGAAACTCACTAATAGTTGTTGTAACTAACACATACATATTAAATACATGTTATAGTTATGTTTTGGGTTTCATATTTTGGAAGGTTATTATATTAGTTGGGATTATCAATAGCAAATATTCTAATCGAAAAATGTATTCTGATCTGGCAAAGTCAAATCTAGCATATGGTTTCTTTCCTAAGTGGATGGTAAGTTGGTCTTTCTTTCCACTTATCTATTGTTATAAGACTATATACAAGTTAGGAATTCTTATTGTTAGTTGGGATTATCAATAACAAATATTCTAATTGAAAAATGTATTCTGATCTAGCAAAGTCAAATCTAGCATATGGTTTCTTTCCTAAGTGGATGGTAAGTTGGTCTTTCTTTCCACTTATCTATTGTTATAAGACTATATACAAGTTAGGAATTCTTATTTGGTTTATAATTTTATCTTTGTGAGATATGTATTTAGTATGTAAAATGTTAAATTAGAACTATCGTGTCTTATGTATCTTGTCTTTTTTGGGTGTTAAGTGACCTATTCTTAATGAAAAATGGGTATTTATATGTTGTTAGGTGTGTATTAATCAAGTTAGGGTATATATCAAAAGCGATTTTGGGTAGTCAGGAACTATCATGAGGTCAACAAAGACTTTTCCTATTATCTGCATAAATCTATGGTCCAAATGATTAAACTCGCTGAAACTCCTATAGAATGTTGTTGAAACTCGCTAGAAGTTGTTGAAACTCCTGTAGCTTGTTGTTGAAACTCCTGTAGCATGCTGCTGAAACTTGCCAGCAGTTGATGAAACTCACTAGTAGTTGTTGTAACTAACACAAACATATTAAATACATGTTATAGTTGTGTTATGGGTCTCATATTTTGGAAGGTTATTATATTAGTTGGGATGATCAATAACAAATATTCTAACTAAACAATTTATTCTGATCTAGCAAAGTCAAATCAAGCATATGGTTTCTTTCCTAAGTGGATGATGAGTTGGTCTGTCTTTCCACTTATGTATTGTTATAAGACTATATATAAGTTAGGAATTCTTATTTGGTTTATAATTTTATCTTTGTGAGATATGTATTTAGTATGTAAAATGTTAAATTAGAACTATCGTGTCTTATGTATCTTGTATTTTTGGGTGCTAAGTGACTTATTCTTAATAAAAAATGGGAATTTGTATGTTGTTAGGTGCGTATTACTCAAGTTAGGATATCTATCAAAAGCGATTTTGGGTGGTCAGGAAATATCATAAGGTCAACAAAGACTTTTCCTATTTTCTGCATAAATCTATGGTCCAAGTGATTAAGCACATTGCATTCAATAATGAGAAGAGAAATATATTTCATTTCAACATTGGCTAGTGAGAATTCATAGGGTTTTTTTTTTTTTTAATTCCTCACTTCCATCGCAAATCCGACTACCACTCAAATAGCTCCGATGAGGTTTCTATACCTTCGACGGCAATTGTCATCGAATTTTGTCTTCTGGATGTCGTTAATTATGTCGTATATTCGACGGCTACCTGGTTGGTTATCCGACCCTAATGTAAGTAAATTTTGTCGGTTATTCGACGAGAACTTTGTCGGTTAATCGACTAAGAATGTGTTGCAAAACCGATGTACATTCAACTAACTCTGGTGAGGTTTCTTTACCTCTGACGGAAATTGACGTTAGAATTTGTCTTCTGGTTGTGGTTAATTATGTCGAATATTCAACAGATTCTTCATTAGTTATCCGACCTTGTTGTAAGTAGATTTTGTCGGATATTCGACTATAAAGGTGTCAGATATTTGACGTATAGCTTAAAAGAAATGCGTAGGTTATTCGATATTTCGTTGTCGGTTATTTGACGAGTCGTTGTTGTTGTCGAATATCTGTCGAATTTTTACCAACATTTAAAAAAAGAAAAATTTGTCGGATTGGCGACGGAGTTTGGTAAAAAATCAGACATATATGCCATCGGATTTTGGGTTCAAATTTATCTGTTTTGGGTTCAAATTTATCCGTGTGGGGCCACTTTTCGAAATCATTTGTACTTTGTTCCACCGACCTTCTGGAGTGCATTTTGAGTGATTCTAGGAGATCTGGTGCACCGTTCATCGATCTGTGAGTTCCAGGTATGCCTCATCTTTGTACTCTTTAATTTTGTCTGGGTAGTCTTAGGTTTAGGGGTCCCATGGGTGCCCAGGGGTCTTTTTTGTGTTTTGGGACAACTGCGCGGGATTTTGAGAAAATCCTGCGTGGTAGCATGGGATTTTTTAGGAATCTCATGCTGCCCTAGCGTGAGATTTCCAGAAATCATGCAAGGCGTAGCACACTCATTAGCGCGGAAAACATGTATTGTACCGCGCGTAGCACGAGACAATTCAACTTCGACTGCGTGTTGGTTTAGCACAACTGTTCCTTGAACATCCATGCGGTATGCGTCGCTGAGCTTTGTAACTCCTGCACGCTAGTTCCGCGTGGCCCAACATTGTTTCGGTTGTGCTCCGCACGGATATGTTGTGTAAAGTCGTGTTACGCGTGAACCTTTTTAGAGAAGGCCACGCTAATGATTTTACAAGTCTAATGGGTAGTCATTTCCTTGTGCAGGTGGTTACTTGTTAGTGATGGCACATGTCCGAGATGTTGAGTGGAGGGAGAGAGAGTACAACAACCTCTGAGATCATGTGTTGGTTGACTAAGTAGCGATAGAGGAATTACGAGATAATGTGTCTCTTGAAGTTCTTCAAGTGCCCTCTGATGCGGTCGACAGAGTACCTTTTGAGGCGGTTATTGGACATGTGGGTCTCAGACCGAGGGGTGTTCTGGGTAGGAGGTGAGGACCTGAGCATTATGACTCGGGATATTTATCTCTTGATGGGATTGACTCACCGAGGGGTGAGGGAGCTTCTCCCTCCACAACTGTTGGGGGGGCCGATCCATACTTTAGTGGATTGATACTACGGTGGTGACAATAGTTCTGTGAACTCTGGTAGAGTGTTGGTGAGCCATTTGAGGGCACTAGCGGTGGAGGTTGTTGCGACAGCCATTGTTCGTGTGCTGGGGGCCACATCCCCCAACCAGATTACAGGGGGCCAGCTCCAGTTGGTGGGGAGGGTGATGGTTGGTCCTCCCGTGGCATGGGGTTCATTGTTCCTTCAATCTATGATGCAGTAGATGCCATAGTTACATTAGGGTGGGTGGCGACGTACCTTTTGCTATGACAATGTGTTGTGCTCCTACTTTTTTTAGCGCTAATTGTCACTGAGGCCACAGGTAGTAGTTCCACCTAGGGGACCACAAGAGCCTCAGATGGCATTTTGGGGGCATATTATGCCTCGTGAAGGTGGCGGGCCCGTGGGGGCCTATTATACGCCATAGGGGCTAGATGTCTGGGAGGGCCGCATCAACAGGGTGGAGAGGTATCCCTGGAGCGACATGGATTACTAGGGAGATCTGGAGCTGCTCATTCCTCCTAGAGCTGCTCGTTCCTCCAAGAGGTTTTGAAGCTTCAGGTACGTTTTATGGTTTGTACTTTCTTACATATATATTTGTACATATTTTTATTTCTGCACATTTATGGTATGCATGTCTATTAGGTATTGATGATGGTTTCCTCCTTTGTGATGTAGATGTAGGTCTGTGAGACCACCTTGGAGGTAGAGACTGAGGAGAGATCAGCCAGCCGTTGGGGCTGGATAGACCATTGGAGGAGCAAGTGCAGCCGAGGGTGGGGTAGCCGGAGTAGGAGGAGTTGCGGCTACAAGACCTATGGCATGGAGGCCAATTGTAGGGGACCGGATGTCAGCTGTGATAGCAAACCTGGAGCAGCAATTCAATTTTTTGTCTATTGGATTCGATGACCGAGGTGTCACCAACCTTGAGGATGAGGAGCTAGCCCAGACCCTCCACTTACCAGCTGATTGTGGGTCAGCGTGGAGGATGATCATGCGACAAGTGGAAGTGGCGTGCCATGCAGTATGAGAGGATGAAGGAGGCACGACCCCTCCTCCACGATAGAGACCTCATCAAGGACCAGAGCCAGCACAATGGGAGGTTGTGTAGCCTTTAGCTATTTTGGGGTCCTGAGATCCACCAGCTGGGGAGGAACTTGAGTTTATGTATGGATATGAGCCCCAGTTTTGCAGATACATATTTTTGATGAGCCTATGGGAGGCATTTTTTTATGTATCCCCCATAAGGCTACTTTATTGTATATGCCCCAAGAGGGCCATTTTTTGTACATGACACATATATTTTTTGATGATATATATATATATATATACACCATTTTGGCGTCATATGATGTATGTGTCTCTTTATGTATGTGATGTATATGTATTTTGCTTTATGTTGCCTATGTGTTGATGTGATGCATATGTAGTAGTTGATACTGACATATTTGTTTTGGGCATGTTTTAATGACTTTTAGGACTTATGATGATGATATACATGTATGTGTAGTTGTAGATGTGACACATAAACATACATATATATATATATATATATATATATATATATATATATATATATATATATATATATATATGTTTTGGTTATGCAGAATTTTTAGGCGATTTATGTAGCAGGTGCCAATTGAGAACCTCATTGGCGATGGAATCAACGAATGCATTGGCGTTTCTCTGTATATGTGTGAAAGTGATGGTTTCAAAGTATCGAATGAGAAGGTGCACGCGCAAAAAAAATTGGAATGGGAGAGGATTGAGGACACGAAATACATTATTCAACTGCGAGACAACTAGTTGTGAGTCGAGATGTACTTGTAGCTGGTGGATTCCTAAGTGAAGGGCATCGCTTAATAGACCTATTACGGCATTGTATTCTGCTTGGTTATTTGTGAGTGCCCCCAAGCAAACTCCATCAGTGTGGTGGAGTGTATGGGAAGGGGAATATATAGCCCAGGTAGCGGACACTAGGTGTTTGGACCATCGACTTGCACCGTCCGCATATACTATTTATAAATCCGATGGGGAGGTCATCTGCATAAAGAAGAGATGGACTTACTTTCTTAATTCAAAATAGTGTACTTAGAGAAAAGAAAGTGAAATTTGACACAAATAAGAATATCAACAGGTGGTGTTGGACGTCTTTTTGTGCTGTGGGGGATTGTTGAGCCCAGAATTGGCCCTTTTTGACCATCATTTATTACTGTCCCTTACCTTGTCTTACACCAATTACCTTGGCAATTCAACTTATTGTCCTTATATATTCCCCAATTTACCAAGGTATGGCCGATTATTGTTTTATTGTGTTAATACTTATGATTGTGATGATTAAAGCTGTTCATCTCTTAATCTGTGCTAACATGATGCGATTTATGAAGGTAGTAAGACAATAGACTGCAGGAAGATCGGAGCTGAACAAGTCATGAAGGAACGATCATCGCTTGTGGAAGGTTCCTTGGGGCTCAAATCGGCAATCAAGGCATAGGCGTGGCAGGGCAGCTGTAACCAAAGAACTATCTTAAGCATGTCGCTGCTCGAATCCAGCTGTGAGCTGGAAGGACCGTCATTCTTGGGACGATTAATACTTCTCTCGTATTTGGATATTTCAGTTCTGCCACGCGTTGTAACAGCTAGATTATTTAGGGCGCCTGAAGATCAGAGATCTTCATGGCTGCCCAATTATAGGTTTAGATGTTGCAATTTGTATGTATAAATATGGGAAATTACCTCGACTGAGGGGTTGGACAGCAATTAATTAATTCATCTTGTATTAGCAGTCAAGCTGAAACTGTGTACTTATCCTTCTGTTAATATAAGGAGTTGCTTCTGAGTTAAAGAGAGTGTTGTTCAACCAGCGTCTCTGTGTGAAGACTGGGCCCGTCTTCCACAGAGATTGCTGTGTTAAATTAGGATTTCATCTTTCTTGTTGTGTGATGCTTTGATCTTTCCTTTGTACGCAGCAGCAATATTCATCGTGTGGATTTCTCAGTAAATGATTTATTTGTGAGGTTGGTGAATGGTATCAATAACAGTCGACTGAGTCAGGTTTGTTTTATGTAATTCAATTTCTGTTCACACTGTTGTGCTCATCCTACAGCTGAAACGTAATCCCAGAAGCTCCTACGAATTAGCTTTCCTGTTATGTGTTGATTGATTTATATTTTGCAATTCAGTTTCTTAGAACAGTTGCTTCAATCTCCTTTATTAAATTCTAGAGTAATGTTCAGGTCATGCTTCATGATTCTTAGCTTGATTTCATTAGACAGTTGATTATTTTAGAATGCAATTGAGATTTCCTTCCTGCAATTGTTGATTAGATCTGATATTTATTCTGCTTGATGCATAATAGTAAAGAATTGTAGTATAGCATTTAGAAGGCAATTGGGATTGCATAGATTCTTGGGATGAACATAGATGATAGAAGATAAAAGTATTCACTTCTAATGGTTTTGTGTTTAAGCATATATTGTGCACTTGTCCTTTGAAATAAAAAGACTTTCTCGGGTTGACAATAAATTTCATACACTCTGTGTGTTGATATTTAATTATCTGCAATTAGAGTGCTTGACATTTTGGCGCCGTTGCCGGGGAAGGATAAAAATTAAACACTAGTCATTAGTTGTATCTGATAATTGCTTTTAGTCAGTCTTTTGGTTGTTTTTGAAATGATCTGCTTCGCATGAATACGAGGGGGGTAAAACACGATCACCTCCCGACCCCCAAAACCCCACAAATTACTAACAGTACAGGTGGTTCGGGTCGTGGTCGAGGTCCACCGCTGGGGCAGAAGAACATTCATTGACGACCTTGTTGACAAAACTGATTCAGCTGTCAGATCTCGTCAACAGGGGACTCCTATCAAAAGAGGCCCTGCTGATCCTGGAGCGTTAGCATCAGGATCTACAGTGGAAGATACAGGAGCAGCTGTGATTCCTGCATATACTCCTGCTAAAGAAGTAACAGCTGATTCAGCTGTTGCAACCGAAGAATACGCAGCTGTTACAACCGAAGAATACGCAGCTGTTACAACCGAAGAATACGCAGCTGTTACAACTGAGGTAAAGAACAAAGGAACAAACGAAGGAGAAGATACAGAAGAAAATATGAGTAATAGACATGAGAATGAAGAGGAAGAAGCAGTGGTACAGTACCATCATGAAGATAATTCCCCGCCAGAGACCATGGCGACATTACAATTTCCAATACAGCAGCTAGAGGGGACAGCTCCTATGAAAAACATTTCACCGTCGGTGTTACCCCGCTTCCATGGTAGGGCGGCAGAGGATCCAGATGAATTCCTTTTTGAATTCGATATCCTCTGTCGCAGCTATGATTATGTCACAGATGCTCAAAAGTTAAAGCTTTTTCCTGCCACCCTGAAGGATAATGCATTACGATGGTTCATGAGCCTTGGGGGAGGGACTGTTGCTAATTGGAATAAGATGAAGCAAGTGTTCCTGGAAAAATATCAGGAATATTGCAACACCAGGGACAAAAGGGAGGAGTTATTCAAGATGGTACAGAAGGAGGATGAAAGTTTGGAGGATTTTGTGGAGAGGTTGCTGTACAATGTGCAGAGAGCTGGACAGACGAACATGGGACTAGATGTGCTGAAGATAATCTTGCTTCGAGGAATCAGGGACGATTGTTTAGACATGCTAAATTTATTAGGAAAAGGAGATATCTCTAAAGAATCTTTTGAGACAATTGTGGAATTATGTAAGAGATATTCCAGGGGATCTTCTAGGCATAATAAGCAGCATAAACGAAATAACCTGGAACGTGATGTCTTCGACAGAACTCAGAAGTCATCCAATGGGGGAGCTACACGTGCAGAGATAGGCAATCTTCTTGAAAACTTTAAAACAGAAATGATGAGCTCTATCTCTTCAGAGATTGACGTCTTGAAGGCCAAGCAAAGACAGGCAGTGGAGGATCTCACACTAGGGGTGTTTTGTCCCCGATGTAGAAAGACTCATCCACTGAAGGAATGCCCTCTTGACAAAGTACAAGTGTGTCAGCTGTGCGAGCTGAATCATGATATGAAGGACTGCCCCAAGTGAAGGCTGTTCTGCAGGCATCAACTCCAGAGGCGGATTCAGCCTACTTCATTGCACAGAAGAAACCCTGGCAACCCCGGAATCAAGGTATGTCTCCCGATTCATTTCCATTTTTGAATAATTTGAATAATTGGAATACTAATATGCAAAACGTGAATACACAATTCCCTTCAAATTATGCTCAGTGGAATTCCCCTCAACCTGCGATGCAAGGTTATAATTCATGGAGTCCTTGGACACAGCCACCTCATCAACCTACTTCATGGTCTCCTGGATGGAGGAACTTCCATCCTGGGAATCAGTTTCCTCAACCACCTCCACCTCAACAGTTACCGTATCCTCCATATCCTCAATTTCAGCAATATCCTCAATACCTACCTCAGCAGTCGCAGCTGCAGCTGCAAAATAATCCTGTGCCTAACATACCAATACGGCCTCAGCTGCCTGCCCAACCTAACCCTAACCCAAATAATAAAACAGTCCAGCAACTGGAAACTCTCAATATGCCAACCTACTCTCTCTCCCCTGTACCTTGTAATGACATTCGCTTACGGTCTGGAAAGATAGTAGAACGTGTAACTTCAGAAAATATTCCACCAACTGTGTATGACAAAGGAGAGAGTTCCCAGCATCCTTTTGATCCGGTTCCTATCATTGAAGATGCTGAGCATCCCTCAGATGGGAGGGCTGAAACATTGAACGATGAAGTGGATAACACGCAGCCTACCCAGTTGGTAAGGCAACCACCTTACCCTGAGAGATTGATGCTGCCACAAAGAGGGGGGCAACCTCAGTTCAATCTCTTAGGAGAATTGAAGAACCTTTATGTTAAGATTCCCCTTTTACAAGCTCTTCAAGATGTACCTATCTACGCTAGAACTGTTCGGGACCTGTGCACTAAAAGACCAGGAAGGAAACCCAGAGATCCTCCTACTGTTCATGTTATAGGGAATTTATCCGCTTTAATGACTGGAAAAACCCCTGTAACTAAGTATGAGGATCCCGGCAATCCTACTGTCACTGTACACATAGGACAAACGCAGATACCCAACGTACTAGTAGATTTAGGAGCTGCGATCAATGTTATAATGATGGAGACTGTAAAGAAGCTCGGATTCACCAATATTAGACCGACCCCTACTATCTTAGAATTGGCAGACAGATCCACTATCAGACCCGAAGGGATTTTGGACGACCTTGTTATTTCAGTAGACTCATGGGAATACCCTGCCGATTTTCTGGTGTTACAACCTAAATCACAGCTGGGGGGACATCCATTGATTTTAGGGAGACCCTGGTTGGCTACAGCTGATGCTTGCATCAGCTGTCGATCAGGATCTATGACTATATCTGATGGCATGGAAACCAAAAATCTCACCCTGTACCCCCCAGCAAGGCCGAGTCTAGAAACTGAAACCTCCCTCTGGATAGAACAGGAAGAAGAAGAAGATGTTCAGCCATTGCTAACAATAGGGAAGGCACTAACTTTCAAAAACGAAACAGAAGACGATGCCATTAATAACTTCATTAGCGAACCTGCTTCTGTAGACAAGGAAGTTTATCAACTTCTGAACAGTACCCTCGGCAAAGAAGAACAAGAACAGCTTACGGAGGAAGCACTAGCCAATGACACAAATATAATCCCAGTATTGAAAAGCTCGAGAAGTATTCCTATTGAGGTAGAGCCTGGAAGAACTTTGAACATCAATCCTGCTCTCTCCTCAGAAGAACAAAAGCGCCTAACCAATCTCTTGAAGGAACGTAAGCGGGCATTCGCCTGGGAGTATACAGACATGAAGGGTATTCCTTCTAGTCTGTGCACTCATCATATTTATATTAAAAACGACTCCCGGCCTGTATGTCAACCCCAACGACGCATGAACCCCAATCTGAGGGATATAGTGAAGGAAGAAATCCAGAAACTCTTGGAAGCAGGATTCATCTATCCTATTTCAGACAGTGAGTGGGTTTCCCCACTTGTAATTGTACCCAAGAAAAACGGTAAATGGAGAGTCTGTGTTGATTATAGGGAGCTGAACAAGGCTACACAAAAGGATCACTTTCCTCTGCCCTTTATTGACCAGGTACTTGATAACCTATCTGGGAAGAAGTTCTTCTCCTTCCTGGACGGATTCAGTGGGTACAATCAAATTCAGATTGCTCCAGAGGATCAGGATAAGACCACCTTCACCTGCCCTTGGGGAACGTTCGCCTACAGGGTGCTTCCCTTTGGATTGTGCAATGCACCTGCAACGTTCCAAAGAGCTGTGATTGGCATATTTTCTGAGTTGGTTAATGATAGCATGGAGATTTTTATGGATGATTTCACTCCTTATGGCAGGGATTTTGATGAAGCGTTGGAAAATTTGAAGAAGGTTTTAATTCGCTGTGAACAGGCTCGCCTCTCACTGAGCACTGAAAAATGCCACATGATGATGAGTGAGGGGGTGGTATTAGGACATTTCATCTCTACTGATGGTATTCAAGTGGATCCTTCAAAAATTAAGGTGATAAAGAATATACCAACCCCTTCAACTCAGAAAGAGGTGCGAAGTTTTTTGGGACATGCTGGGTATTACAGAAGATTCATAGAAAACTTCTCCAAACTTGCTTCGCCTTTGTTTTCATTGTTAATGAAGGACGCACAGTTTGTATGGAGTACAGCATGCCAGACAGCATTTGATGAGCTCAAAGAGAAACTGTCCACAGCCCCTATTTTAAGGGGACCTAATTGGACCATACCTTTCCACATTTCTTCAGATGCTTCTGATACCGCCATTGGAGCAGTACTGGGACAGCAGGATGGTCAAGTACCTTATGCTATTTATTATGTTAGTAAAAACTTAGCCCCTGCTGAACTAAATTATACTGTTACTGAAAAAGAATTTCTTGCTATTGTTTATTCTATTAATAAGTTTCGGCATTACATTACTGGGTATCCTACATTTGTGCATACTGATCACTCTGCCATTAAGTACTTAATGAATAAACCTGTCACTAATGCCAGAGTAACCAGGTGGCTTTTATTATTACAGGAATTTGATATTACTATTATAGATAAACCTGGAAAAGAAAATGTTGTTGCTGATTTTTTATCACGATTTACTAACAGTGATGACAGTTCACCTGTTGAGGATGCTTTCCCGGATGAACATTTATTCGCACTCTCAGCTCATTCACCCTGGTATGCAGACGTTGCTAATTATTTGGCTGCAGGGAAGCTTCCGCCACATATGTCTAAACGAGAGAAAAGAAAAATTATTCAGCAAAGTGCCAGGTATTGTTGGCTCAAGGGCCATCTCTTTTACACAGGACCTGATCTTGAAATTAGAAGATGTGTAAGGGAAGATGAGATCTTTCATATACTAAAGGCCTGTCACGATGAACCTTGCGGAGGTCACTTTGCAGATAAAAGAACAGGACATAAGGCGTTGCGGATGGGCTATTATTGGCCGACACTGTTCAGAGATGCTAAAAAATATGTTCAGTCCTGTGACAGCTGCCAAAGGATGGGCCAACCTAATAAGACAGATCAGATGCCTTTACAGCCCCAAGTGGTACTAGAACCGTTTGATAGATGGGCATTGGACTTTGTTGGTCCTATCAACCCTCCTTCCAAACAGAAGGTTTTACATCTTGGTGTGTACAGACTACATGACTAAGTGGGTAGAAGCTGTAGCTTTGGCTAAAGCAAACGACCAGGCGGTGATTGATTTCCTGTACAGTGAAGTTTTTACCCGTTTTGGAGTACCAAAGGAAGTAGTTACCGATGGCGGACCACAATTTATTTCACACCAATTTGAATCCTTGCTCCGCAAGTATCATGTGCAGCACAAGATAGCTTCACCTTATCATCCCCAGGCCAATGGTCAGGTGGAAAGCACTAATAAAGTTATCGAAGCAATCCTTACTAAAACAGTTAAAAGCCATCGAAGGGATTGGGCTGACAGACTTCCAGAAGCACTGTGGGCATATCGCACGACTTGGCGCAACACCACGGGCTTTTCTCCCTATGACCTGGTGTATGGTAAGAGTGCCATCTTTCCAATTGAATTTGAGATCAAGACCCTGAAAACAACCATTGAAATGAACCTGGATGTAGCAGAAGCCCAGAAAAGAAGATTGAATCAATTGAATGAATTGAATGAGAAACGGTTAGCTGCGGTAGACCATACTGTGCTGCTTCAGCAACAGAGATCTAACTGGCATGACCGATTCATCAAAAAGAAAATCTTCCATGAAGGAGACTGGGCACTATTGTACGACTCTAGATTCAAGAAAGACTTCAAAGGGAAATTACGCACAAGATGGCTGGGTCCATATTTGGTTGACAGGGTATTTGACAACGGCACTGTTCGCCTGGTCACCATTGATGAAAACCGTATGCCATTACTTGTTAATGGCCATAGGCTGCGACTGTATCGGAAGCCCATTTCGAAAGATGCATTCATTTCACAGATTGCTGCTGATCCAAACTACCAATTGGCACCAGAGCAGGAACATTTTTCTACCTTTACCACATCTTAAAATGAAAATCATATTTGCTGTACATAAATAATTTCTTGCTGTAGCGTATAGTTGTCGTTTTCTTTCTTTTTGCATTTGATCTCTTTGCTTGCTGTTGTCTTTTAAGAAAAAATTTTCAGGGGAAGCGCCAGGAGAACGATCAGTTTGGGGCCCATAATGAAAATCTCTCTGTGCCGTCCTTGTGTTTAAAAAAAAAAAAAAAAAAAAAAAAATATTTCGGCAGCTGCAACATATTTTCCGGCAGCTGCAACATATTTTCCGGCAGCCGTATATCCTTTTCCGGCAACCATATTCTCCATTTCCCGGTAGCCATAATGCCCTTTCCGTCCGCCGTTAAATCTTTTCCGACAGCTGCAACTCCGGCAGCTGCAACATTTGCGGCTGCAACATCCGCGGCTGCAACATCGGCGGCTGCAACTCCAGTTTCCGCGGCTGCCACCTCATCGTCCCCATGGTTGCCACCTCATTCACCAGCTATTGCCACCTCATTCACCAGCTATGGCCACCTCATTTTCCGCAGCTGCCATTCCATTTACCAGCCACGGCCATTTCACTTCCCGGTAGCCGTAATGTTTTTTTCCCGTCCGCCGTTAAATCTTTTCCGACAGCTGCAACTCCGGCAGCTGCAGTCCCGGCGGCTGTAACTTCGGCGGCTGCAACATCTTTTTCTCGCAGCCGTCACCTTATTCCTCGGCGGCCGCCACCTCATTGACCAAGTCACTTCCACACCACAGCTGTCATTTCTTTCCAGCGGCTGCGACAAATTTCCCATATTCGTAAAATCTTTTCCCGTCAGCCGTAAGTCTCTTCCGCCGCTGTAAAATTTTCCCGTGACAGCCGTAATTTTTCCCGGATATTGTGAATCTTTTTCCGGCTGCCACGAATTCTTTCCCGATGGCTGTAACTTCTTTCTTGTCAGCTGCAACAAGCTTTTTCATCGGCCGTGTGATCATTTTTTTGGCAATTTGCAGTGGTAACTCCCGTGTTAACAGAAGGATTGTTCAACCTGCTAATTATGACGCTGATTCAGTCCAGTCCTGCCGGCGAACTCATCATTTCAACCCGGAGGATGCGACGCCTTGTGTTTTACCGGCGAAGGAAATCAGTGCCTTATCCGAGTCATCATGATTCCACGTCTGATTGTGCACGCGTTCGGCTCCATGACGTCACCAACTCCAAGCTCCACCAGTTTCCGCAGCCTTCCGACGCACAGTTTTATGAGGTATGGCTTTCATTTATCACGTGATTAAGTATTGATATCATGTAAACGAGATTGGCCGTACCTTCACTCGTACCACCATTTATATCCGATTGAACCCTTCCCTCGTACGACGTAATACTAATAACTGCCACCTTCCCCAATTCGGCATGAAAATTTTAAACTCCTCTCTGCGCTTAACTTTCCGAATTAGTTCATTCGCTCAACGTCTCCGCTCAACGATTCGTGCGTTCTCCGCGCTGCAACTTCCATTCTGGATCCTGTACTCTGTCGAACAGCAGTTCTATCTTGCAGCCCGGACCATGGGCATTCCAGTTCGCCATGAACCTTTCAATACCCGGGAACTTAGACGGAATTTGCAGGTTCTGGCCATTTTTCAAGCCGCTGGCTGGGTCGAGTTCTTTGAACGATTGGATGGATTCGACCGGGACGCAGCCCTGCAATTCGCATTGAATCTTACTAAAACACACTCCACGGTGTGGGGGCTGTGTATAGATGTTTCGGAGGTCATTATATCCGAGGTTACAGCTATTCCGTTGGTGGGAAAACCTTGGTTTAACCGTCGAGTTCCTGCAACAGTTGCACGGGAACAATTTTTACTTCCAGGGGAGCAAGTTGAAGCATCCAGGAGAGGGATTGCATTGAAGTCACTGCCGCAGCCATGGGACCAGGTCGCTATCTTCCTCAAGAAATACATAACTTGCGAAGGTAGATACCAAACTGTGTACAACTCTGAACTTCCTTTGCTTTCTCATCTCCGTCATGGCATTTTGTTAAATATTCCATTTTATCTATTGCATGATTTGCGCCATATGGCAACATTCGTTCAATCTGCAAAGCACCCATTATCGTCCCTCACCCACCATGGCCTCATTAAGTTAATTATTATAAGAACCCTGGCCCAACATAATATAACATGGGAGCAATTCATTACCCGGCCACAGCAACCTGTTCCCTTGAGGGTCATTCCATTACAGCAAATACCAGTTCCGCCACAACAGGAGGACCGGAGTTCCTCCAGTGAAGTTGGGGGGAGGGATGAAACGGAAGAACAGCAACAGAGGGCACAGGCAGGACCATCCGGAAGGGATGAAACGGAAGAAGAGCAACAGAGGGCACAGGCAGGGACATCAGGGGTTGACAAAACCACAGAGGAAGAACAACCCGAGGCACAGGCAGAGCCATTTGAAGTATATGAATCCCCAGCACAAGCAGAACCAGTGGGGGATGACACTGCATTTGAAGGAGAGCGAGGGGAAGCACAAACAGAGCTGTCAGGCGACAATGTAGATGAAACCCTCGTGGAAAACCTAGACAACAGGGCAGCTCCGCTAGCAGAAGGTGAAATTGGAGCAGCATCAAATGCTGCCACAATGGAACCTGAAGATGGCGGAGCCAGAGCAATGGAAGAAGATATTGAGCTGGTCACAATCGAGTCTTCACCGGAATGGGCAGGAGGAGCAGCTGTGATTGAAGAAGAACAGCATGGGGGGCAGGGAAATGTTCCTTTGACTTCAGTTTTGCCTCCCTATGTTCCAACTCCACGAGAAGAAACACTACAGAAAGGGAAGTCACAAAAGAAAACGCCGCAGAAAAAGAAGAGGGCCACCAATGAGTTTGATTTAGTGGCACCAATTAGAAGGAAGCGAACTCGGTCAATTACAGCAGCAGAGGCAGCCAGAACAAAATGGGCAACCTTAGAGACACAGGTTGAACCCCCAATCCTTACACCAAAACCGAGGGATGCTCCACAAAGGCCAGTGGAGGAAGAGCCGGGGGTTGAGGGACTCTTGTATGAGAATGCAATGCTGAAAGAGGACCTCCAAGCACTTAGAAAGGAGCTGGAAACATGGAAGGAAATCTGCCAAAAGCAGGGTGGAAGAAAGATGTATACATTAATAGAGGCTGCAGACCAAGTGGAGGAAACAGCTTCTGCTGAAGCTGGAGAAAAGGATGAGCGAATACTCTGCCCCACCTGTGGGGAGATCTTTGAGGAAGCAGGCCATAAAATTTTACTTAGCACTTATTCAGCACAACAGCCTGTAGCCACAGAAGGGGAAGCAGTGAAGAAAAAGGATGCTGCAACACAAGAACCAGCACCTTTAAACATCCTTGCTGTAGCTGCTACTTCCCATGATGCAGAAGTTATAGAACAGATGGGAGAAGAACAGGGAGTGGAGGATGCCCTGGAAATTTATGAGGAATGTATGGCAATCCCAAATTGCTTCCACAATACAGAAATCATGGAACAGATGGGAGAAGAACAGGAAATGAAGGATGCTCTGGAGCTTATAAAAGAATATGGTGAGACTCCAGAATGTTCCCTTGATACAGAGATCATGGAGCCAAAGGATACTCTGGAGGATAGTGAAGAATATTGTGCTGTAACCCCAGAACGTTCCCAGGACATAATAATTTTAGAATAAGAAACGGAAATGCAGGACAGTGATAAGTTGAAACAGGATGCTGCAACACAAGAACCAGCAATCCTGAATTTGACCATCCAACCAACTGAGCAGACAGGAGAAGAAGCTGGGACAGAGGATATTCTGGCATTCAACGATGAACTCTGGGTGGTGACCCCAGAAAGCTCTCATGATACAGAACTCATAGAAGAGGAGCTGCAGCAAAATAAAGATGAAAATGTAAGCCAGGATGTTGCCACACAAGAACCAACATCCTTGGATGCTGCAGCAAGAACCCCTGAACTGCAGTTGGAGGATAACCCGGGAGTAGAGATCATTCCTGATACACAATGGAGTGATGATGAACAGGTACAGACACCCTGCTCAGGTGACACTGAAATCTTGGAGGAGGAGCTGCAAATTGAAAAGGATATCCAATCTCAGCAGCCAATTGACAGAGAAGACACTGTTACACAAGAACCAGTGTCTCCAAAAGCAATAAAGGCAGCTGCTGAAGAAGGTTTAAGGGATGTTGCTGTTACACAAGAACCAGCAACTCCCTTGATAAGATTAGATGCGCTGGAAGACACTGTCCCACAAGAACCAGTGCTTCCACCTCCTACAGGTATTATTGAATTGGATTCAGATTGAGTGTGTCTTTTCAACTTCCCCAGGCATAGCATAAGAGAACTGCAGATATTAGCAAGTAGCGGTGGAAAGGGGAACAGTAAAGTTGGAAGATGCCGGGTTGCTCACAGAAATTTTTCAAAGGGATAGAAGGGATGCCTGATTTATCTGCATTCTTTCCTTCTGCCTGGACAAAGTTCAGTACAATATTCAGATGCAGGTTGTTGCATGAGGACATGCAACAGGATAGTTGGGGGGAGATGTTGAGCCCAGAATTGGCCCTTTTTGACCATCATTTATTACTGTCCCTTACCTTGTCTTACACCAATTACCTTGGCAATTCAACTTATTGTCCTTATATATTCCCCAATTTACCAAGGTATGGCCGATTATTGTTTTATTGTGTTAATACTTATGATTGTGATGATTAAAGCTGTTCATCTCTTAATCTGTGCTAACATGATGCGATTTATGAAGGTAGTAAGACAATAGACTGCAGGAAGATCGGAGCTGAACAAGTCATGAAGGAACGATCATCGCTTGTGGAAGGTTCCTTGGGGCTCAAATCGGCAATCAAGGCATAGGCGTGGCAGGGCAGCTGTAACCAAAGAACTATCTTAAGCATGTCGCTGCTCGAATCCAGCTGTGAGCTGGAAGGACCGTCATTCTTGGGACGATTAATACTTCTCTCGTATTTGGATATTTCAGTTCTGCCACGCGTTGTAACAGCTAGATTATTTAGGGCGCCTGAAGATCAGAGATCTTCATGGCTGCCCAATTATAGGTTTAGATGTTGCAATTTGTATGTATAAATATGGGAAATTACCTCGACTGAGGGGTTGGACAGCAATTAATTAATTCATCTTGTATTAGCAGTCAAGCTGAAACTGTGTACTTATCCTTCTGTTAATATAAGGAGTTGCTTCTGAGTTAAAGAGAGTGTTGTTCAACCAGCGTCTCTGTGTGAAGACTGGGCCCGTCTTCCACAGAGATTGCTGTGTTAAATTAGGATTTCATCTTTCTTGTTGTGTGATGCTTTGATCTTTCCTTTGTACGCAGCAGCAATATTCATCGTGTGGATTTCTCAGTAAATGATTTATTTGTGAGGTTGGTGAATGGTATCAATAACAGTCGACTGAGTCAGGTTTGTTTTATGTAATTCAATTTCTGTTCACACTGTTGTGCTCATCCTACAGCTGAAACGTAATCCCAGAAGCTCCTACGAATTAGCTTTCCTGTTATGTGTTGATTGATTTATATTTTGCAATTCAGTTTCTTAGAACAGTTGCTTCAATCTCCTTTATTAAATTCTAGAGTAATGTTCAGGTCATGCTTCATGATTCTTAGCTTGATTTCATTAGACAGTTGATTATTTTAGAATGCAATTGAGATTTCCTTCCTGCAATTGTTGATTAGATCTGATATTTATTCTGCTTGATGCATAATAGTAAAGAATTGTAGTATAGCAGTTAGAAGGCAATTGGGATTGCATAGATTCTTGGGATGAACATAGATGATAGAAGATAAAAGTATTCACTTCTAATGGTTTTGTGTTTAAGCATATATTGTGCACTTGTCCTTTGAAATAAAAAGACTTTCTCGGGTTGACAATAAATTTCATACACTCTGTGTGTTGATATTTAATTATCTGCAATTAGAGTGCTTGACAGGGATAACCCCCTAGTGATTCTAATTATTAGGAAATGCTTGCAAGTGTCCTACATCATCGTCAAAAGACGAGGAATCACTTCAAGTAAGGATACCAGCTAAAGGATATTCAATATCGATGGTATCTAGTAAAGTGGTTGTTACCTCCTTGTTTTGTGAGTTTTGCAGGATTAAATGGAGGGATTGTAGTTGACCTTGCAGTCTCATTTGTTCGAGGCGAGCTTTTCGTTCGGCGCGCAAAATGGGGCACTAAAATGAGAAGTGGGTGGTCTCTCCACAAGATGGACAAGGTCTTGGTACATGTGGACGAAAGCGTTCTTGGTCTTCTTGAGTATTGATTTGATACATTATGCACGTGATAGTGCAAGGAGGAAGCATGTGGGAAGAGTTCCCACATGACGAGCATCCATTGCGTGATGGAGTCCTCGTAAGTTTAGATGGGTCTTGCGACGTTGTAGGCTCTACCACATTTATGCAACTGGTGCAACTTCTGTGGGAGAGGAAACTGACGATGTCGTTGTTGTGGTGATCACATTGATAGATGCTACTTCCCGGGTTTGGCAAAGGGGTTCCTCAATTGTGACTTGAGTGAGACAAACGGTTGCCAACACCTCTCGGTATCGAGGGATGTGGGAGGGGGAGATGTGCCCCCTTTTACTGTCGGTGGAGCATGTGTTATGCTAACGGGGGTGTTAAGCAAATTCTGTAGCTCCAGAAAAGTAGGACATAAGTTGGTTGCATGGCCTTGCTGCCCACAAAGAGAAAATGGTGGTGTGACCCTTTGATTGGGAGTGTTAATCATCACTAGGGATTTTAAATCCTGGTGGTTGATGCCCCATGCTTTAGGCTTAGCATTTTCTTATGAATTGGATGTCGAATTGGGTAATAGGGGGGCTTTCAACTTTGGTTGTTTGGCACCCCCATTGGTGGTCTTAGTGACGACCGATTGTGGTCTAGTTGTGGATGTCGTAGGTTGGGCTATCGTAAATGAATGTGTTACAAGCCTTAAAGGCATAGCAGCCGAAATAGGGACAAACTCGTATTGATCGATTGGTTTGGAAGCCATCTATGGCTAAGTTGGTGTAAGGTACCATACTGGGATACCCAAGGTGAGCCCATGTAGAGTTAACTGAGCTATAACTAGTGTCCCTTGTACACCTATTGGAGGGTACAAATGGTATTTGGAAAATTGGTGGTACCGATGAACTCAACATTTGTTCAATGCCATGACTTAGTTGTGGTGTTGATGCTGGTGTTGAGGTAGAGGCGACTCCATTTTCAATGGTGAAAATTATGCATATTAGGCCATCGGTTGAAGCGGGGATCCTAGGTGTTGGTTCTAAATATACTCTTAACAAATTGGAGTCCTTGTACATGCCGGGAGCAATGTCAACATATGGTTGAGTGTCGTCTAGTACATTCGGTAGGACATTGTCGGGATTGCTTGTGGTGTTGGGATCATAGTAGTTAAGCTGGTTGAGGGTAACTACTTTCCCGGTTAAGGGAAACATCATGGTACAGAAGACCAAGGGTGCGACAACCTTCATGGCGTACATGTAACTACGCCCCAAGAGGATATTGTAGTTGAGCTCTGCGTCGACTACTTTGATATCAATCGTAACCATCTTGTACCCTGGCTCTATGGGGACATTTTGGTACAATCCTCTTGGTTGGGGTTGTATCCCATCATATGCACAAAGAGAAATAGATGAGGGGACCAACTCATGGGATCCTAATCATTTCCAGACTTTTTCATACATGACGCAAGTGGATGCGCCTTCGTCGATGATACAGCGATGAATCTTGACATTCTTTAAAGTGACTGGAACTTGAAATGCGAGTGACGATGGTAGTTGCGGATCACCTTTGTCAAGATCAAAGGTCATGAGGTGCGATTTAGAAGGATCGACAGCGCCAAGTCCATTGAGTAATGCCTTTCGCTGTGTTGGGAAAGACTGTAACACTTCTAACGTGGACATGGATGCAGGGGATTGAGCCAAGTCATCCACTATACTGTAATTGTGGGTGGCTTTCATGTGGGGGTTATTAGGGGTACGTCGAAGTGGAACTTTCAGAATTCATGGGATTTGTTCGGTATTCGAGCGCAGTATTTGTAGAGGGCCCCTCGAGGGGATAGGAACGTCTTCTACTTGGGGGGTGTAAGGCCCATCGTAACCCTTGGTTCATGTCTGAAGGTTTACGTCCAATGTATAGATATTTTGAAAAGAGTCGTTGTTGGGTGGGCGAGGCTCTTTGTTACCGGACAATCTACCGAAAGCGGACTTAAGGCGTGATCTCCCTACTTCAACATGAATCTAGAACAAGTGGGACAGAATATGAAACTACTTTCCTAGATCTAGTTAAAGATCGAGTGATTAGATGTCTTACCTCTAGCTTGTAGATCTTTCTCCTTGATGTTGTTCCAAGCTCCACGGTCGTCAGATCTCAGCTGCAAGACCTGTCAAGACATACAGAACAATACAAGCAGTAAAACAATATCTAAACAGTAACAGATCTAAGTAAACGGTTAAGCAAGTAAACTACACAAACATTATTAACACAACAATATTTGGTGGAAAGAGTTTATATTATTGTATTAAAAGAGGGAAGTACAAAAGAGAGATGATTACAACCAAAGCTTAACGTCGCAATCCTCCTCCAACAAGCCAATGCCAAAGCCTCCAAAGGAAGTATAGGTCTCCCAAGAGATGAGTAGAGATCTCCTAAGATAATTTCACTAGCATGTAAGTGCTATAGACTTCCTCCCTTTGGAATGGGAATGAGCTTCATATATATAGGACTAAGTGGATAGAGTAGGTTGATATATAGTGGGAGAGGACTAATGGATCCTCCCAAAGGGCTAGGGAACTGAATGCCAACTCCCTTGTAGGTTAGGGATAGATATCCACATCACACACCTTCGAGAATGGGCTCGAAGATGCCCTTTATCCATTTAACTGACATCGTCGCAGGCTGCATAAGGGTGACCTGCGACGTCGCATGCTGCACAAGTCTGACCTGCGACGGCCTCACAAAACCCTATGGAAATAGGTAAATATCTCTTCCAGGTTGATATCTTAGTCATGGGAACTTCAGAGAGGTTTACACTGAGTCTTAAGGTGGCAATATTTAGGTGTACCAGAATACCCCCCAAAGCATGAAACTGTTGGAACTTGACAGGTGAAATGCTTTGACAGAAGAATTGGCAAGGACTTGTTGGACGGAGGATGCCGCTGCAGTACAACTGACTATGAGAACACAATCTCGCATGACTCACAACATGGCTGCTGACCAATACATTGCAGATCCATGGTAGTAATGACTGACTGAACACAATCATGGCTACTAGACACAAGCATAGATCCATGACGAGATGATAACACAGCCACGACCAATACAAAAGTGGATCCATGTAATATGACTCAAAACAATCTTCATCGCAACCTGGGTAAAACATGACTCCCCAGGGTCTTCAAGCCGAACCCGCAATGATACGAATCTATCCATGTGATTACAAATGTCTTGATGTCGAACATGGTAGAAACCACTTGATTACCGGTCATTGATGTATACCGTTAACAAGTGCGAGGGAAATCACCATTAATGTCAATCATCCCCAAGGTATCATAGTACATATCATCGAGAACGAATAAATGAGTTGAAGTTGAACACTTGACGAAATCTTTCAATCAAGAGTCCATGATGTAAACTCATGTCGAAAGCGAGGTAACCTGCCATTGAGGCATGCAGGCCCAAGGTACTTGGTTGGTTTCTAGATTCAATCCTCGAATGATGTGTTGAGGTCGACAAGGATGAATCCATCACAGGAGGGCCATGATGAATCCCCCATCAATGACATGAAACTCGATAACAGATGTTTGGAGTAGATCGGATGGTACAGTAACATGCAAGACTGACTCATAGTAGACCGACATGGTGGAAGGTGTACCGACTGCAAATGATGAGCGGTGAATATATCCTTGAACATGGGCATGGTATGGCTTGGCAGTATTGACATGACGAGAATGATGCCAACTCCTAATACAATTGATGATGGAAGTATTCTTTGGATGACTCAAAGGAGTAACAAGACTCAGGAAGTAGGTAAAACTCGAGGACAAACGGATGACCCAAGTACTATATACAAATGCAAATGAGTGCCATGTTCAAGAACGACTAAGTACTGCCACTGGTAAAGGTGTAATACAAAAACTTTCTCTTTTCCCCATCATGACTGATGAGTACCTCATGTGTTTTTAACGAGCTTGATGAGGGTAACCAAATGCTCAGTATAGCTCATCTCATAGATGAGTCCAATCCCAAATATTTTTTGAACCTGGGAAAGGAGGGGTTCGTCCCATGGCGGGCCCTTCAATGTTGAATTTTAACAAGTCCGTAGAAGGTAAACTCGGCGTCATTTCATGTTTAGAGAGTCTGAAAAGAACTAAAGAAGACTCCAAATGTCCTTTTTAATAAGGTTATCCTCTTCACCCGGAAAAGGGTAAAACAAAGCGAGAGAGGACTCTTCCAGTCATGATTGGCTGGAGTATTCATTTTTCGTAAGTAGTGCCCCCTGGTCTGAAAAAGGGGCAAACTATCACCAGGAAGACGATCATTCAAATACTTTTACAAGCGTGAATGCATCAAGTTCACTTGGCGATCTTTTCGTATTTAGAGAGCCTGAAAAGAGCTTAAAGAGAGACTTCGGGGGGTTCCTTTTTCGTAGGAGTTTAACGAGCCCAAAAAAGTGATAAACTATAACTCGGTGTTTTATTCTCATCATTTTACAAGCACGAGAAAGAACAAAGAGTAAGCTCGGTGTCATTAGTAATCGAATTTAATGAGAGAAATAATGACAAAAAGACACTCGAAGAAGTTGTTCATACCTGATAATACTTACGAGATGATCACCACGACGAAAAACGACATTAATTAGGCACTTAAGTTGTCCTGCAGCTCAAAGACTAGGTAAAAAGCAGTTAACCAAGCGTTTAAATGCAGTAAATAATCCAAACTATAGTAAAAAACCCAGTAAAGCATCAATTTATAAAAGGAATATTCCATTTTTTGTTATAAAACGGGTGAAATAGTGAAAAGAAATTAAAATTGTTTTTTACCAAGTTTGGAGAGTGTGAAGTGCTGTTTGGAGCCATATTTCAACTGCTGATTTCGGGAGCTACGGTCGCGAGCCGTCAGAAGCAGGTAGGCCTAAACTCATCTATGCAACTTTTTAGTGGATTAGTTTCATGTTTTTTGGTTAATTTTGAAGGTTTTGGGTTGTTTTGGTTGGGGCAAATGCACCCACGGGTCGGCGCAAACCCTCCTTATGGGAACTGCGATGGCCGTGCTCCATCGCAAGTCCCGCAAGGACCATTTGCGATGATGTCGTACTGTCTGTACAGATGGCTTGCGACAGTGGAAACATCCAACTTCAACTCAACGCCCAACTCCCAAGAAATTGTTTTGATGCATGGGGTGAGTTCTAATGGTGCTTATTTGTCCTTCTTGACAGGTTCACAACGGTAAACATGGTCCTTGAGTGGAGAGAACGAGAACACGAGTTGGATGATGCTCAGTTCGAAAATGACCCTCATTGCGTTATTGCATTGAGGAACTGCAGGTTACTCAAATACTTATGAGTGTCGGGCATGAGATCCCAAGTGTTGTTGCTGACACACATGATCCGATGTTGGGATCCGGCACAACAGCACTTCGAGATCAGGGTGCATACATTCAGTATATATGTCGAGGACATCTACTTTCTGACAGGATTATCCCGGAGGGGAGAATCTGTGTCTTTTACTGGGTCACGAGGGGGTGACCCGACAGTGGAGGATATGATTACTCAATACTGCACTATAGGCACTACAGCTACTAGTGGGAAGATTCCCATTAAGGAGATTCGTGACCATCCTTTACGTGTTGTGCTTTTCACCCTAGTGATGATGGCGTGGAGTCAGTACGCTCACCTTGCGAGCAAGTCCTAGTTGATGTACGCAGAGGAGTGCATGGCTCCCACGGTATTCAACTGGTGCGAGGGACTCCTTACCAAACTTCGGAGTCAACTTACCAAATTTTGATGTGGGGCGGTGAAATAATTTGTATATGGGTCCGTGGTGATATCTTTTCTACTGGAGCGGGTACCTCATCTGCGTCCACAGGTGGACTTGGATGACCGGGATGCCAGGGATCCACATATGATTCGATGGGCAGAGGTGATGGCCTGCCATGGTGGCGGGGGTCCCATCATAAGTTATGGCATCGGGTTCTTCACTTGGCTAGAGGGACAACTCCTCGTGATTGAGGATTACCCTTACAGTGGGATAGACTTCAAAGGTGATCCCGACCTGGTGCTTCCCAAGGGAGCACAAGGGGTGACATCGGTAAGAATAACAACTTTTGTGTTTTTCATTTTATATATTTTATGATTTTTTTGGAGTAGTGTTGATAACTTGGTGTTGTGTGCAGATGTGGGTTCGTCGCAACCAGTCGAAGTCTCCCTCATTGCTAGGAGAGGAGAGGTGTCGGTCGTGGGTGCCACAGTGCGAGATGATACCAAGGAGGTGGAGGAGGTTTATGAGAACCTCCAGAGGCTGACACTGGATATCCCAAAGCCTGGTGTCCGTGATCTTCCTCGGGGTTACCAAAAGTACATTGTCGGGGTGTCTACCCGTTTTGCCGCGCTGTTGGCCAAAGTGGCGAGGGCCGTAGTCTACTTTCATGGACAGCAGCCGGGAGCTTTGAGACCTAGGGCTGAGCGACCTGAGGCTTAAGATCATGTTCTGCTTATGTATACTGAAAGCTTGCGAGCTTCAGATTTTGTAGAGACTTACTGAAAGCTAGTATGCTTCAGATTTTGTATCAGCACCATCATTTTGTATGGATTTATATATATATACAGACATTTCTGGCGGTTTTATACATTATGTGTTCTATGGATGATTAATGTGATCTTGTTTACATGTTTGCTTATACAATGGATGATTTACATGTTATGTATGCTTTTATATTTTATACAAATGTTATGTATGTGCAATGTACAAATCTAGAATGAAGTTGGCCATCGAGTCGTCAACTGTGTTCATGTCTCGTGGAATGTGTAGGTATTGAATAGATTCAAAGGACCTTTCCAGAAGATGGACTCGTCTAAAGAGACGGAGTAGAGTAGGGTCGCGGATAGCGTAGATCCGGTTAAGATGAGAGACCACTAGTTGTGAATCCAAATAGATAACAACGTGGTCCATACCCAAGGAAAGAGCATCGGTTAGGGTTCCAATGACTGCCTGATATTCAGCGGCGTTATTGGTCGTGTATGCTAGACAACTTCCTCCTGAGCTGATGAGCTCGCCGGTGGGAGAATAAAGTACCCATCCTATCGAGGCAAGGTTACGAGTATGCTGGCTGGCACCGTCCGCAAATCCGTAGCAAGTTGCCATCTGCACATGCAAACAGAACATGGTATAAGAAACGAAACAAGACCTAGACACACTAAAACAAAAGCATCACACCACAGAAAACACACACGCCATGTATAGTATATACAAGATGTCTATGCGTGAAAGACTTAGGCATAGTACTTCTTCAGGTAGAGCCCGTTACAGGGCTCACCCAAAGATGTCCCTTCATAATCCTCTAGTTCGTAGGCTCCTTTCTCCAGAACACGTTTCACTATATACGGTCTGTACCACATGGACTCGAACTTACCTACCCCCAGCTTATCGTGCCTTTGGTCATACATGAGGACCAAATCACCTTCATTAAAGATGTGAGGTTTGACCGACCTATTGTATTGTGCCTTGATGCGCCTCTTATGTGCCTCGTTGGCAAGAGCAGCATCCCGACGGGTCTCGTCAAGCTTTGCAAGGTAAAGGAAACGTTCTTCCTCGGTAGTGGTGTTCATAAGAAGTTTGACTACGAGTTTGAGCGATGGAATCTCGCACTCTATTGGTAGGACTGCCTCCAATACGTAAACTAACTGGAATGGTGTAAATCCGGTGGCAGTCTTAACGGAAGTCTGGTATGCCAATAGTGCGGAAAAGAGCATGTTGTGCCAGTTGGACTCGAGGGTACCCACCATCCGCTAAATCATTGTTTTCAAGACCTTGTTAATGGCCTCTACTCGTCCATTGGACTGTGTGTAGTAAGGGGTTGAGTTTTCATGACGAAAACCCAATATGGCGCTCAACTCATTGACCATATGGTTTTGAAAGTGATATCCATGGTCGGTGACTATGGCTTGCGGGACTCTGAACCATGAGATAACATGATTGAACATGAAGAGTGCGGTGGTTTTGCCGTCGTTAGTGTATGTAGGCATAGCCTCAGCCCACTTTTTAAAGTAATCCACGGCTACAATGACGTAACCATGCCCCCTGGCTGAGGTAGGCTTACAGTGCATGAAGTCAATGCCCCATTTTGAGAAGGGTCCAACGGCAATAACCGGGTGTAACAGGGCTGGATGGGTGCACTTTTTCGTTTGAAAATGTCAAGCACTCTAAAATGTCAAGCACTCTAATTGCAGATAATTAAATATCAAACACACAGAGCGTATGAAATTTATTGTCAACCCGAGAAAGTCTTTTTATTTCAAAGGACAAGTGCACAATATATGCTTAAACACAAAACCATTAGAAGTGAATACTTTTATCTTCTATCATCCATGTTCATCCCAAGAATCTATGCAATCCCAATTGCCTTCTAACTGCTATACTACAACTCTTTTCTATTATGCATCAAGCAGAATTAATATCAGATCTAATCAACGATTGCAGGAAGGAAATCTCAATTGCATTCTAAAATAATCAACTGTCTAATTTAATCAAGCTGGGAATCATAAAGCATGACCTGAACATTACTCTAGAATTTGATAAAAGAGATTAAAGCAACTGCTCTAAGAAACTGGATTGCAAAATATAAATCAATCAACACATAACAGGAAAGCTAATTTGTAAGGGTTCCTGGGATTACGTCTCAGCTATAGGGTGAACACAGTAGTGTGAACAGAAATTGAAATATGTAAAACAAACCTGACTCAGTCGACTGTTATTCGATACCATTCACCAATCTCACGAAGATATAATCATTTACTGAGAGATCCACACAATGAATATTACTGCTGCATATAAAAGAAAGATCAAAGCATCACACAACAAGAAAGATGAAATCCTAAATTAACACAGCAATCTCTGTGGAAGACGGGCCCAGTCTTCACACAGAGACGCTGGTTGAACAACACTCCCTTAACTCAGAAGTAACTCCGTATATTAACAGAAGAATGAGTACACAGTTTCAGCTTGACTGTTAATACAAGATAAATTAATTAATTGCTGTTCAACCCCTTGGTCGAGGCGATTTCCCATATTTATACAACAATTTGCAACATCTAAACCTATAATTGGGCAGCCATGAAGATCTCTGATCTTCAGGCGCCCTAAAAATCTAGCTGTTACAATGCGTGGCAGAACTGAAATATCCAAATATGAGAAAAGTATTAATTGTCCCAAGAGTGACGGTCCTTCCAGCTCGCAGCTGGATTTGAGCAGCGACATACTTAAGATAGTTCTTCTGTTACAGCTGCCCTACCACGACTGTGCCTTGATTGACGATTTGAGCCCCAAAGAACCTTCCACAAGCGACGAACATTCCTTCATGACTTGTTCAGCTCCGATCTTCCTGCAGTCTATTGTCTTACTACCTTCATAAATCGCATCATGTTAGCACAGATTAAGAGATGCACAGCTTTAATCATCACAATCATAAGTATTAACACAATAAAACAATAATCGGCCATACCTTGGTAATTTGGGGAATAGGTAAGGACAATAAGTTGAATTTCCAAGGTAATTGGTGTAAGACAAGGGAAGGGAAGATGATAAATGTTGGTCAAAAAGGGCCAATTCTGGGCTCAACATATCCCCCCAACTATCCTGTTGCATGTCCTCATGCAACAACCTGCATCTGAATATTGCACTGAACCTTGTCCAGGAGAGAGGAAAGAATGTAGATAAATCAGGCATGTCCTCTATCCTTTTGAAAAAAACTTCTGTGAGCAACCCGGCATCTTCTCTTCACTGTTCCCCTTCCACTGCTGCTTGCTGATATCTGAAAATGCACTTGATGTGGTGGGGACCTTTCTGCAGTTCTCTTATGCTATGCCTGGGGAAGTTGACAGGACACACTCAATCTGAATCCAACTCAATGACACCTATAGGAGGTGGAGGCACTGGTTCTTGTGGGACAGTGTCCTCCAGCGTATCTAATGTTAAAAGGAGAGTTGCTGGTTCTTGTGTAACAGCAACATCCTTTAACCCATCTTCAGCAGCTGCCTTTATTACTTTTGGAGACACTGGTTCTTGTGTAGCAGTGTCTTCTTTGTCGTTCTGCTGCTGAGACTGAATATCCTTTTCAATTTGCAGCTCCTCCTCCAGGATCTCAGTATCACCTGAGCATGGTGTCTGTACCTGTTCATTGTCACTCCACTGCGTGTCAGGGATGATGTCCACTCCCAGGTTATCTCCCAGCTGCAATTCAGGAGTTTTTGTCGCAGTCTCCAAGGATGTTGGTTCTTGTGTAACAACATCCTGGCTTACCTCTTCATCCTTCCTCCACTGCAGCTCTTCTTCTATAAGTTCTGTATCATGGGAGCTCTCTGGGGTTACAACCCAGAGTTCATCATTGAATGCCAAAGTATCCTCTGCCCCAGCTTCTTCGACTGTCTGCTCAGCCGGTTGGACAGTTTTATTCAGGGTTGCTGGTTCTTGTATTGCAGCATCCTGTTCCAACTTATCACTGTCCTGCCTTCCCGTTTCTTCTTCTAAAATTATTGTGTCCTGGGAACGTTCTGGGGTTACAGCACAAAATTCTTCACTATCCTCCAAAGTATCCTTTGGCTCCATGATCTCTGTATCAAGGGAACATTCTGGAGTCTCACCATATTCTTTTATAAGCTCCAGAGCATCCTTCATTTCCCGTACTTCTCCCATCTGTTCTATGATTTCCATGTTGTGGGAGCATTTTGGGATTGCCATACATTCCTCATAAATTTCCAAGGCATCCTCCACTCCCTGTTCTTCTCCCATCCGTTCTATAACTTCTACATCATGGGAAATAGCAGCTGCAGCAAGGATGTTTAAAGGTGCTGGTTCTTGTGTTGCAGCATCCTTTTTCTCCACTGCTTTCCCTTCTGTGGCTACAGGCTGTTGTGCTGAATAGGTGCTAAGTAAAATTTTATGGCCTGCTTCCTCAAAGATCTCCCCACAGGTGGGACAGAGTATTCTCTCATCCTTTTCTCCAGCTCCAGCAGAAGCTGATTCCTCCACTTGGTCTGCGGCCTCTATTAATGTATACATCTTTCTTCCACCCTGCTTTCTGCAGACTTCCTTCCATGTTTCCAGCTCCCTTCTAAGTGCTTGGAGGTCCTCTTTCAGCATTGCATTTTCATACAGGAGTCCCTCAACTCCAGGTTCTTCCTCCGCTGGTCCTTGTGGGGCATCCCTCGGTTTTGGTGTAAGGATTGGGGGTTCAACCTGTGTTTCTAAGGTTGCCCATTTTGTTCTAGCTGCCTCTGCTGCTGTAATTGACCGAGTTCGCTTCCTTCTAATTGGCGCCACTAAATCAAACTCATTGGTGGCCCTCTTCCTTTTCTGTGGCGTTTTCTTTTGTGACTTTCCTTTTTGTAGTGTTTCTTCTCGTGGAGCTGGAACATAGGGAGGCAAAACTGAAGTTAAAGGAATATTTCCCTGCCCCCCATGCTGTTCTTCTTCAATCACAGCTCCTCCTCCTACCCACTCCGGTGAAGACTCGATTGTGACCAGCTCAATATCGTCTTCCATTGCTCTGGCTCCGTCATCTTCAGGTTCCATTGTCGCAGCTTTTGATGCTGCTCCAATTTCACCTTCTGCTGTCGGAGCTGCCCTGTTATCTAGGTTTTCCGCGAGGGTTTCATCTACATTGTCGCCTGACAGCTCTGTTTGAGCTTCCCCTCGCACTCCTTCAAATGCAGTGTCATCCTCCACTGGTTCTGCTTGTGCTGGGGATTCATATACTTCAAATGGCTCTGCCTGTGCCCCTGTTTGTTCTTCCTCTGTGGTTTTATCCACCCCGGATGGTCCTGCCTATGCCCTCTGTTGTTCTTCTTCCGTTTCATCCCTTCCGGATGGTCCTGCCTGTGCCCTCTGTTGTTCTTCTTCCGTTTCATCCCTCCCCCCAACTTCACTGGAGGAACTCCGGTCCTCCTGTTGTGGCGGAACTGGTATTTGCTGTAATGGGATGACCCTCAAGGGAACAGGTTGCTGTGGTCGGGTAATGAATTGCTCCCATGTTATATTATGTTGGGCCAGGGTTCTTATAATAATTAACTTAATAAGGCCATGGTGAGTGAGGGAGGATAATGGGTGCTTTGCAGATTGAACAAATGTTGCCATATGGCGCAAATCATGCAATAGATAAAATAGAATATTTAACAAAATGCCATGACGGAGATGAGAAAGCAAAGGAAGTTCAGAGTTGTACACAGTTTGGTATCTACCTTCGCAAGTTATGTATTTCTCCCCCAAACTGAACTTGTTGCATGTCCTCATGCAACCCAATATCTGTGTAGCATCCAACTTGAAAAAAAAAACTCATTCACTTGTTCCTTCATTTTACCATTTGCACAGCTGCAGCTAGAAGAAATAGAGAGTTTAACACAAATTGGCAGAATCACTTAGCGGAGGATTTAGCAGAAAATTTGGCGGATTCGCAGCTCTTTAGTACAAATTTGGCAAAGTCACAGCTTATTTTAGCAGAGAAATTGGCGAAGGTTTTAGCGAATATTTTGGCGGAACAGCGCTAAATGTAGCAGCAAATTTGGCGGAGTCAGCTTATTTTAGCAGAGAAGTTGGCAAGGTTTTAGCGGCAAATTTGGCGAAACAACGCTAAATTTAGCGGCAAATTTGGCGGAGTCAGCTAATTTTAGCAAAGAAGTTGGCGAAGGTTTTAGCGGCAAATTTGGCGGAACAACGCTAAATTTAGCGGCAAATTTGGTGGACTTGCAGCTGTCGGAAAAGATGTCGCAGCTGCCGAAAAACGAGCAGCTGCCGGAAAACGGGCAGTTGCCGGAAAGCGGTCGCCGGAAAATATGTCGCAGCTGCCGGAAAAGATGTCACAGCTGCCGGAAAAGATGTCGCAGCTGCCGAAAAGCGGTCGCCGGAAAATATGTTGCAGCTCACTGTTGTAGCTGCGAGTAATCACAGCTGAGAGTAATCACTCATAGTTGCGTTGTTGCAGCTAACAACTTTATGTCAAATTTCAAGCTTGAAGGGTTCCATAATCATGGGCTCATTTTCCTGTGGATCCTTCATTCACTTTCTCGAATTACTGTAATTTTGTTTTCATGATATTTTTATTTTTATTTGTAACAAATAGAAACAAATTGAAATTAGGAAATTAATGACAAAAAGGACTTGAGCATTTTTGTTCAAATAGTCAACAATTCCAAAGCATTCATGAAAACATCTCATACCCATTCCTCATACTTCTACTTTCTGATCTTCCAGATCGCAACAAGGCGCAGGAAGAGAGCATACTTATTCAAAAATAAAAACTTAAAAAAAACAAAAGCATGGTTTTATTATGTTATTCTACCCTACCCTATTCTACTTGGAAAAAGAAAAAAAAATTGTTCAAGTGTATGCATATTTCCAATGGAGCCATTTTCGAAAAAGTGACTCAAGTATGCTCATACTCCTAATAGAAAAATATAACTTTATGAATTCTAGGATATGAGAGATCAACTTCCCTTCAAATGATGGTGCCAAGAATTGGTGAAGTATGAAATGATGCTGCAGACCGATTACAGATTGAAACCAAGCTTCAATATAGTCTTTGTTCCCTTGATTGCTCATGGATGTTACACCATGAAGATCCTTATTAAACTGATCTTCCTCAATGCATAAGATTTCCGGATCTAATGATGTGAATGATGCTTTTGGTTCCAATGGTTGTTCTCCATCAAATATTACGTGTGTATTGTTGATCTTGTCTGCTTGCTTATGAGGACTAGAAGCAACTCCATCTGCAAAACTTGGATCTAAAACATGTTCAGGCCTCGTATGGATTTGCTGCAACAACGCACAACCTTTTTGCAGCGGTGTAGATGAGGTAGAATAAGAGGGAAGTGTAAGAACATTTTGCAGTTCAGCACTGTAAGCATACTGTACTGCTTTATTATGGTTAGGGTGGAGGGTGGATTGGACAGGAAATTGTGTTGGATACCAAGGAGTTTGATGAGAAGATAGATGTGGCTGATGTAGATGATTAATTTGTGAGGTTGATATTGAAGGACCAACTTGTGTTGCAGCATGAGGGAGAGTGGCCATATGATCATAGGATGGGGCATTCCAACCTTGTGGATAAGGTAGGTAAGAGTTAAACTGAGGCTGCAACAACTGCCATGGTGGAAGAGTATTCAATGATTGAGTATGAGAGTAAGAAAATGGAGGGATAGAATTTCGCACCATAGATGTAGGCCATGGTTGACATGACTGTTGCAACAAGTTGGCTGCGACTCCCAGATCTCTATGATATGTTTCTTTCATCTTTGGTAAGGAGGGACAATGATCTGTGTAGTGATTCAAGTCACATATACCACAACTTTCAAGACTATTCAAAGGGAAATCCCTTGCTTCTCTTATTTCCTCCTGCTTTTCTTTATCCTGCAAAACACCCAATTGTAAATCAGCTTTAGAAATGTCAAATAAATTGCTAATTTCAGCTCGTAAACCTCTTGTTTTTGCAGCAGATTCCAAAAATAAAGATAAAAGTTCCTTAGAATTCTTACCAGTCTTGAAGTTTCCTCTTGAATACCTTTTGCATAACTCACAAATATCATCATATGCTAATTGAAATACATTACCTGTTCCGATCAGATTCAATATTTCTAAACATTCAGCTTGGATTCCCTTGAGTAGAAGTGTTTTTAAGATCTCCTTCCCTAGTTTCCTCTGTTTGGATCTTTGGAGATTATATTGAAATCGTTCTATGTATTCCTCCAGACTTTCTTCTTCTCCTTGTGTCATTTCGAAGATGTCTTCATTGACCCTGCAATAATCTTGGTACCTTTTCAAGAACACATGTTTCATGTCTTCCCAAGTTTGTATACAATTCCCACCGAGGCTCATGAACCATCGGAGGGCTGTTCCTTTTAGAGTAAGGGGGAAATACATTCAACTTTTGATCATTAGCACAATAACCATATCCTCTACAAAGTACTTCAAACTGAAATAAAAATACATCAGGGTCTTCGTTTTCCAAACCGTGAAAATTTGGTAGAACATGTGGGGGAATTCTTTTTGTTGGTGCCACTTCGCTTGAATCTCTGATGGGAAATTCAAAGGTAACAACTTCTCCATCTTTTTCACCTGCCATCCCTTCATTAGATTCTTTGTGTGCTATCTTGAGGCTCCTCCTTCGAATGTTCCTGTTAACTTGTTAGTAGAATGGGTGGTGCTCACAACACCACTAGGGGAATGATAAGATTTATGAATCAAAGATTGAAAATGAAATAAAACTGAATGTAAAGACAGAAAATTAACACTCAAAATAAATTCAATAAACTGAAATGTAATCATGCAACCTACATGCCCTATTTTAACAATGCATCTGCAAAACAATGTCAGATATACTATTGCACAATTGATAACTTCCCCGGCAACGGCGCCAAAATGTCGTGCCCACTATATGTCAGTTAATTAAAACTTAACATGCAGAGTGCTAAACATAAATTATCAACCCGAGGAAGTCCTTTTATTTCAAAGCTATCGTGCAAAATATATGCAAGTACAATTTCTACCTGACATTGCTATCTATTGGTATGCAATCGAAACTATTTGTAAAATAAGTCACAGCTTCTTGAAAGTAAATCAAACCTCAACCCATTCATAAATCAAACTGTAAATCGAACACACTTCAAACAAGATCTATTCCTATGAAACAAGATCGGATTACGTACATCTAAAGAATTGTTATGTTGGCCAACGATTTACCAAATGAATTATCAACACAACGATTATGACAGATCTAATGAATGAAAGCATACAACTATCATAAGCTTAATGAATGAAAGCATAAACAAAATAATAAGCAGATCTAAACAATAACACACTTACAATTAACACTACCAGCATCTGCTCAGGGAAGAGGGCCCTTCCTCCACTGAGCAGATCTGGATCTCCACAATGAAAGTCTACAACTCCAGAATTAAGAAACTGCCAGCATGTATTATCATAATGGAAAAATTACAACAGATCTGGATCAAATCCTACATCATAACATTGTGTTCTCTCCTATCTTGCATCTCCTATCATCCATCTCCTATCCTGCCTAATCTATCATGCTTCCCCTATCAATCCATCCCCCCTTTCTCAATGAGATTGATTACATATTTATACATAAAATTATCTCATGAAAATGAAGAACTGAACCCCCAGCTTGTGATCTGCAACAGCTGGAACACGGCCGTAACTGTTGGCAACTTTGGAGCTGGCCGCAACACCAAATCTGGAAAATACCCTCTCGAAGAACCACCTGCATAGCACAAACCGTAGCTTGTTTGGGCGATTTCCTCGCGATTCAGGTAAATGAGGATGTTACGCACAAAACCCATGTCTCATATTTTTGAGATTCGTTTCCATCTGTCCGCAAATCAAGATGCGAATCAAGGTGTTCTTATGTGGCATGCGTTTTTGGTTAAGGCTTGTAACAGCTAGCTATGAGCGTCCTGTACGTGACAACTCACTCCACAAACCATCATTAGTAAAATTATGGATAATAGTCTTTTAATTCATCAAAGATAAAAGAAAATAATCACTATTAACCACTTAAAACATCAATGGAAGTAGCAGGCTGTTCAACGCGCAGCTACAACAAATGAATGAAAAATGGAATGATAAATGAGAAATAATGGTAAGAAAATGGATGAAAGGTATGCCGGTAAGTGATGAAAAATGGACAATTCCAGGGCCCAACAATATCCATGGTCGGTGACTATGGCTTGCGGGACTCTGAACCATGAGATAACATGATTGAACATGAAGAGTGCGGTGGTTTTGCCGTCGTTAGTGTATGTAGGCATAGCCTCAGCCCACTTTTTAAAGTAATCCACGGCTACAATGACGTAACCATGCCCCCTGGCTGAGGTAGGCTTACAGTGCATGAAGTCAATGCCCCATTTTGAGAAGGGTCCAACGGCAATAACCGGGTGTAACAGGGCTGGATGGGTGCACTTTTTCGTTTGAAAATGCTGGCATGGGGGACATTTCTTAACGGCCTCAATGCAATCTTTAAAGATAGATGGCCAGTAATATCCCACGCGTAGTATCTTCTGGTTCGTAGCCATCCCAGAGAGATGACCGCCACAAGCCCCAGAGTGACAGTCATTCAAGACGTGTTCAGCCTCGTCATGCGTAAGACGGCATCGAAGAATAGAATCAATGCCGCGACGGTACAAGGTATCACTGATGATCGGGTAATACATTACGTGGTAGCGTATTCGACGATGATCATCACGAGACAGTTAAGGGTTGAAACGTTGGATTTGAAGATATAAGGTAATATCTCCATACCACAGGTCAAACGTGCTAATGAGGAACAATGATTCGTCTGGAAGAGAATCATTGGGCTCGGATCCTAAATCAACACAAGGAAGATCGCAAATGAGCTCGGTAAACACCAAAGACTTCTTAGACTTGGCTTTCTCGAAGAGGAGGTCGAACTCCTGAAGTATCACAATCCAGCGTGAATACTTGCCCCCAAGTACCTAACGTGTGAGGACATGGTACATGGGGTTCGAGTCGGCGATGATGGTGGTGGTGTGGAGCAGTATGTAGTGACGAAACTTTTGGACGGTAATGATTGCTGCGAGAGCGAGCTTCTCGACATGTGAATAACGAGTTTCAGAGTCAATAGACCCTTACTTAGGTAGTAGATCACATGCTCCTAGGCATTGTTGTCTTCCTGTACCAAGACCATGGCGATTGTGGTGGAAGAAGCAGCGAGGTAAAGGATATAATCCTTGTAGTAATTGGGCAGTTAGAGCACAGGGGCATGCGTGATGGCATGTTTCAGACTATCGAAGGAGTGTTGCGCTTGATCGTCCCAAATGAACGGGACGTCCTTCTTAAGTAGTCTCATATAACCCTATGTCTTTTGCATGAAATTATAGACAAAACGTCGTAGGTAAGTTGCCTTCCCTTGAAAGCTTTGAAGTTCCGTAACGTCACTGGGAGGTGGGAGAGTGACGATGGCTTCCACCTTCAAGGGATCAATGCGGATCCCATCTTTCGAGACAATAAACCCAAGGAGGTGTCCAGACTCAATGCAGAAGATACACTTGTGAGGGTTTAGGCGGATGTTATACCGCCTGCATCTGAGGAATACAGTCGTCAGATGATCAATGTGGAAGTCACGCTGTCGCGAATGAGCGAGGAGATCATCGAGATAAGGTTCCACAAAGTCCTTCACGTCATGAAAAGCGTACGACATGGCCCACTGTAATGTGGCACCAACATTTTTGAGACCAAAAGGGAGCTTGCGATAAGGAAACGTGCCCCACGAGAAGATGAAAGTTGTTTTATGTTGATCAGCCGAGTGGATCTCAATCTGGTTGTAACCGGAAAAGCCATCCATGAACGAGAAGATGACACTTCCGGCACAATTGTCTATGATCTGGTCGATGAAGGGAGTGGGATAGTTGTCTTCAAGACAAGCTTTGTTCAAATCCCGATAATCAACACATACACGTATGGTGCCCTGCTTCTTAGCTATAGGGACGACATTTGAGACCCATTCTGTTAATGGAACAGGGTAAATGAAACCGACTTTCAAGAGCTTTTCAATTTCTGCCTTAATTGCCACAGTTTTTTGAGGGTGTACCGGTCGTAGATTTTATCGGACTAGTTTAGCATCAGTATAGGTTTGAATCTCATGCGAAACAATAGCAGGGTCTATCTCGGGCATTTCCTCATAGGTCCAAGCAAACACGTCTCGAAATTGCTTGAACAAGGCTGTGAAAGTAGTAATCTCTTCAGGGGAACACTTCTGGCCTAAACGAATGTGCTCCACTACACCAGGAGTAACCGATATGTCTACCGGAATGGTAGGTTAGATGTTGGCCAAATTTCCCTCAAAGTCCGTATGACATGTGAGTATCAGTGACTAGGGGAAAGGGTAGGCATCCGGCATAAAAATGGTGGCGATGCTATTCTCCACAGTAGCCAGTGGGGGAAGGAAAGACGATCGATGGTGGAGGTCTTCCCATGGAGGATCATCCCCACTCATAATCTCCATAATGGACTCGTCGGAATGAAAAGTCTGGAGCAGAGGATCGGGTAAGGACGATGTTCTTTATAGAGAACAGGATATAGAGGCCACAGCCAAGTGGTCCTCTGGTGCTAATTGGATAGCCTTGTAAGTGAGTTCCATGGGGGAAAGAGGCATAGTGTCTCCAATCAATTGCATAGTGGCTTCGTCAGGTACGAGCCATGGATCGGTGGAGTTGGGAAGAGAGGATATCATGTTCACCGAGGAAACATGGTTAGGGGGATCCGAGGTTGGAAAAACACCCATAAGAGATGAATCTTTTATGAGGCTGAGCCCCACGCTCTCATATGGTTGCGAAGATTGCCCGAGTAACGAGACATTATCGCTGGGATGAGTAGCGGTGTCCGATGTACAGAAGTCCAGTTGGTCAACAGTGGCAATTCGACCTTGGTAGGGGAATTGCACAATGTGGAAGACAGATGATGTGGCCACAGTCATGGCATAAAACCAATTACGACCAAGTAAAAGATTATAATCTAAAGGGGCGGCGACTACTTCCACGTTAATGGTTTTGGTCTTACCCCCCAACTCTACTGCCAAGGCCTATAACAGCCCATGAGGTTGGAAACCACGACCGTCAAATGCTTTCAAGGTGGTGGGAGAACGGTTTAACTTGGGAGAACCAATGGCTCTCCAACACGAAATAGACATGACCGAGGTAGAGGCACCTTCGTCCAAGACGGTACAATGGATTGTCTTCCCAGCAACATTCGTAGCAACTTGAAATGCAATTTGGTGGGAAAGGATCGGCTTAAAGTACTCAAGTCGGAACATGATGGTATTAGAAGAATCCAGATCAACCGCACCAATAGCAGCGAGAAAAGTCTTGCGCTGGTTGGGATAGTTCTACAAGACTTCTAGCATTGACATAGCACAAGGAGCTTGTGCCAAGTCCTCTACAATATTGTAGTTTTGAGCATCACAAGCATTGGGATTGAAAACGGCTTTTCGAATCGTGCTCTTGGGTGGACGCAACACTGACTCTAAAGAAGGCTTCTCAATGGCGAGAGAACCATGTGGTACGGTGACGTCAGGAATAGAAGTGGAAGCTTTTTCAGTATTACTTCCAACGGGTTCCTTCTGAGGGACTGAGTCGTATGATCGTGAACGTGTGTTCAAGTTAACCGTCTCACTACGTATCATGAGAACATGCACAGTGGAGGATCCCAAGGAGAGGTGTGAGTAATCAGTTGTTGGTTCTGAGTGGGGAAGGGATCGTTGAGAACTGCGGCAGTAAAGTTTCCCTTGAGAAACTTATGCACTTCGTCTCGGTGAGGACATTCCTTGGAGAAATGGTCACCATCGCACAGTAAACAAGGATACTTCAACTTCCTCTTCTATTTGGTGTCTTCAGGGGTGGGCTTGGGCTCCTACTGATTGGAATATTTCTTAGGTTTGCCCTTGTTTTTCTTCTTACCACCAAACTTCTGAGATGAAGCTGATTGAAAAGAATTCACCTCTTCGGTGGAAGCAGGAGTGGGTGACTTGGTGGTGTTGTTTCCAGCTTGTGGTGGTGATGGGGAAGAACCTTGGGGGTTCGACGATCCACTAGTTTGAGCAGAAGGCTGGGAGGTAAGGGAACCAATGATGCCATCAGCCTGTGGTCCCTTAGGGGGTTCCATAGGGTCATTCGTAGGGTGGGGTGCGTTGGGAACAATTTCATACAACGTGTCGGATTGAGCATAGACCAAGTCTAAGTAGTGGGCATGGGCAATAGCCTGTTCCTCGGTGACGACCCCTCCCATGGCCACGTCTCGAGCTACGACAGGTAAGAGAGACTTTGTGAACCAATCAACTAAGAGTTGGTCCGGCATATGAGCCTTAATGAGACATCGTCTCCGTCGCCATTCATGAATATGATCTGAGATATGAGTGGCAGTATTTTGACGGAGTGAGGTCAGTAAGTCCGTACCAGTCTCATAGCGAATGGGTAACTGGAAATGGGTCAAAAATGACATAGCAAGAGAGCGAAAATCTGGAAAAGAGTTGGGTGGTAATTCAATATACCACTTGGCAGCTGGGCCAGTGAGAGTCTGTTGAAATAACCTAAGACGGATCGAGTCGTCCATCAAGGAGTTGGATGAACACCATATGTGGTATGTCATCACATGGTTTTTTGGATCCTCACCAGGTTTGCCATCAAATTTGGGAAAATCTGATGGTAGTTTCATCGGAATTAGTGGCCAATTGTATCCGTGGAAGATGCGGTCATTAGTAAGACGAGACAGGTCGGGTAGGTCCAATGTAATCAGAAAAGGCAATTGTTGATTCGGCTGCGGGTACTGATAGTACTGATATGGCATGTATGGACCAGTGGGACCTTGCATCCACTGGTTGTAGGGTGTTCCAAGAGGAAACTGTCCATAAGGGGGTGTGCTGCCCGGACCATATGTACGTCTGCCGCCATAATAAGGTGGTATGTTACCATAAGGTGGGGGTTCGCCGCCACTGCCAGGGGGTGGGCCTCCTCCAAACGGTGGGGGTCCGCCACCACCACCAGGATGGGATGGTCCTCCACCATTAGGTGGGGGTCCTCCACCACCAAGGGGAGTGGCCCTACGCCTCCACCTCCGCCGCCAGGAGGGGGTGGGCCATTGTTGCCAGAATGAGGTGGTCCTCTACCAAAAGGTAGAGGTCCACCTCCTCCTAAATTGTGCGGGGGCCCTCCACCTCTAGAAGGAGGTGGGGGGGGACCAAACAAGGGTGGTGGTACTTGAGGGACGGTAGGTGGGGGGTCCATGTTGTAAAACATTTTGATGCCCCCATAGAGTGTATGGATTTCCGGGATAAGGTATCCCGTAGAGTGCGTTCCTGGGATTGAATTGTCCCGACACAAGGTTAAGATAACCTGGATATGCTTGACTCCATGGTGGTTGGTTTGACTGGGATGGTCCCCCAACATGGGATAATCCCATGGTGGAAGGTCTGGCAGGTAAGGAAGCTCCAACGGAAGGACCGATGGGAAATCCTCCTCCGGTATTATGGTTAAGAGACGGGGGTTGCCCCCCAACAGCAACGTGTTGACCACTAATCAAAGGTTGACCCAACACGGGTTGTTGATTATCTACGACGGGATTAACATTACTCGTAAGAAAGGTAGGGGGTAAAGAGTACCCTCCCCACGAGTTTTGGGGTGGGGGAGGAGTGGGTAATGTTTCCGTAGTAGTAAGAGGAGTGTTGGACTATTGTCCTTCAACAGGTTGAGTCGTTGGAGGTATAAAACTGGTCTCCTGTCTAAGGGGTGTACCTGCAGGAAGTGAGGGTTGACCAGGTTCATAAGTGGGCATGTTGTGGGTGGATGGTTCCAGTGAATCATAAGATAAAGTGCGAATCGGGATCTGTCAATACGTGGGTACCTCCATGGCTTCAACCCTTCGTGAAAAACTTTGTCTTCGAAGTTGATCACCCTTGGAACGTAATTGTTCCAAGCGAGTATGAAGGGGTCCAAAAAGTTCTTCGGGAGTGGGCCAAGCAAGTGGGGATGTGGTGACAAAATGAGCCACTTGTTGACCTAGAGAAGTTTCCCAAAAGGGTGCAGTTGGACCAAACGCAACTGATACAGGGTTGTCTTGGGGAGGATTTAACCATTCCAATGATCCAGGCTCTCCCGGTAAAATGGGAGGTAGGTCTTGTGAAGTGGAAGTTTCCACCTCTTCACCCCTTGAGGGGTTGGAGGTGGGTGCATTTGGAGGGAACATGTGTGCTCCAATGTTCAAAGTAAGGTTTTCTAATTCAGGTGACATGACCGTGACGTATGGGTCCATTCTTACCTTCAAAATTACCTCTTGGTTAAGGGGATATTTGGGTGGTAAGTTCAAAATTCTGTGGGACCTTCTCCAAGGAAAGTCAGCCAGAGTGATTGAAACAAAGTTTCTCCTAGAGTATTCTAAACAAAAGAAAAGCAGTCCAGAAAAATCTACACAAACTAAGGCCACAAGCAAGCTTATGTGATAGGTGTGGATTCAAAAGTCTGGAACCTCACAGGATTGTCAAGGCTTCACAACTCGCTATATACCACAGGGTCCAACAGTAAAACGCGACAAGGATGATTGGGACTGTACCCTTGCCTGAATACCCGACTACCTAGACGGCATGTGCGTAGTAATCTCCCCGAGTGTTTTTCTCGGTGTATTGCTCTGCTAAGACGGACAAATGGATAGCTTAGTTGGTTTCAGGAATCCTAATGGTGTCTCCCGATATACATAAGGTACGTGGGAGCTCAAATCCGTAGTGGTGTTGTCTAATGCACAACCATACGGCACGAGACCTTCCTATATACTACCGAGTACGTGAAACACCTTTCGATATACTCCAAGTATGTGAAGTGCCTTTTGATATACCTTAAGGTACGTGAAAGAGCCTTCGATATACTGGTTGGTACATGAAAGAGCTTTGATATACCAGTTGGTACGTGGAAGAATACAATACCCCCGGGATACAGTGCTGGCAAGTAACGACAGCTGCCACGTTTTACAACGCTGGAACACGTCTCTAACTTAACACACAAGTTACTAAAAATTTTACACTAGTTCTATCGTTAATTTTATCTGGACGGTTAGGTGAATGCATGAGGTGAGTACATAAACGTAAACATAATGCAAGCCCTAACTACATGAAAAAATGCACTTTTCTTTTGATGAAAACTATGTATGGGAGGGAGAAATCTTTTTCAAGTGGTTTTTATCAAAACAACAAAACTCAACAAATCTCCATTCTACCAAATTTGATAATGAAAGTACTCTTTTTCGTTTTTCCAAGCAAAACATGAAAATCAACACGCATCAAAACCAAATCTAAGCATTTTCTTTTGTCTTTTCGAATCAAGAATACAATTAAGTGATGAAAAGAGAGAATTTCTATCTAGAGCACACTAACTTTTCAAATTTCACTATGATGGCTTAAAAGCATAAAACACTAAAAATACATACAAATCTTTCAAGCACGGAGTCACTTTTGTAAAAACTTGATTTCACTTGGATCTTTCACGAAAATGAATGGCTCATAATTCATGAAAAAACACAAATGATTAACTTTCCTTTCAAACTTTCCAAAAGACTTATGAATGATTTCCAATGCATGAACCAACTTCTATAACAATTTTCAAATACACCTGAAAACAGTAAAAATGAAGCACTTCTAATTTTTCCAATGATATGCCAAGACTATAACTTGATAACAATAATGTTTTTAAGCGTGAATAACTGAAAAGAAAGATTATTTGCAGCACTCTAAACACTCAGAAATTCTCAAGAAAATGACAAGCACTCATGTGAACTGAAAACACTCAAGACACTCAACAAATAACCAAATGTAAGCAAAGCTAAGTAACATATGCAAAAGAGGTCTGGGATCGGATCCAATGCAAAGACTAGATCTGGTGAGGAGAGGAGGGAATGCAAGGTCAAGTGGATGAAGGTGGGGGAGACCAAAGTGTCCACCACTACCAAGTCTCAAACTTTTCCAAAATGGAACCCAAAACCACTCTGAATCAAACCAAACAAAACCAAACACTAGCAATGCAACATCAAAAAGGTCTCTGAATGGAAGATACAGTGCAGAGGAGGTCTGTAAGACAAACCAAACCCAAAGGTTGGAGAGGAGAGAAACCAAAGAGAAGGCTAGACTAATCGTCACAGTCTTTGGTCAGGCTCAGAGCGCCCGTCGTAGGTGGCAAACAGGTGAACTGCGCCGATGGCGCAGGATGTCAAACTGTGCTGAGCGACAACATCGCAGGTTGCAGGGCAGCAGATTGTGCCTGACAGGGGAATATCGCTCTGGATATACTACCCAGGTGCGACGGGTGAGATCCCTATGCAAAGATGAAAAGATCTCTAAATATGAGCAATCAAAACGCTTGACAATCAAACATACGGACTCAAAGGAAGTCCAGAGACTCCTCAAGAAGAAGATCTGGTGGTGAAAGAGGCTAAGGAGGCAAATGAAATGGCTCACAAAGAAATCAGAGAAAATGACTTTCAAACTGAAAACTTAAAACAATGCATGTAAATCCCCAGTATGGTCGCCAAACTTGTTACAGGACAATCTACCCAAAGCGGACTTAAGGCGTGATCTCCCTAGTTCAACGTGAATCTAGAACAAGTGGGACAGAATATGAAACTGCTTTCCTAGATCTAGTTAAAGATCGAGTGATTAGATGCCTTACCTCTAGCTTGTAGATCTTTCTCCTTGATGTTGTTCCAAGCTCCACAGTCGTCAGATCTCAACAGCAAGACATACAGAACAATACAAGCAATAAAACAATATCTAAGCAGTAACAGATATAAGTAAACGGTTAAGCAAGTAAACTACACAAACATTATTAACACAACAATATTTGGTGGAAAGAGTTTATATTACTGTATTAAAAGAGGGAAGTACAAAAGAGAGATGATTACAACCAAAGATTAACGTCGCAATCCTCCTCCAACAAGCCAATGCCAAAGCCTCCAAAGGAAGTATAGGTCTCCCAAGAGATGAGTAGAGATCTCCTAGCTAATTTCACTAGCATGCAAGTGCTATAGACTTCCTCCCTTTGGAATGGGAATGAGCTTCATTTATATAGGACTAAGAGGATAGGGTAGGTTGAGATATAGTGGGAGAGGACTAAGGGATCCTCCCAAAGGGCTAGGGAACCGAATGCCAGCTCCCCTATAGGTTAGGGATAGATATCCACATCACACACTTTCGAGAATGGGCTCGAAGATGCCCTTTATCCATTTAATTGACATCGTCGCAAGTTGCATAAGGGTGACCTGCGACGTCGCATGCTGCACAAGTCTGACCTGCGACGACCTCACAAAACCCTATGGAAATAGGTCAATATCTCTTCCAGGTTGATATCTTAGTCATGGGAACTTTAGAGAGGTTTACATTGAGTCTTAAGGTGGCAAGATTTAGGTGTAACAGTCTTGTTGTTGTGTAACTACCCCTTGATTCCCAAAGGGTTGTTGTAACAAAACGGTTCGTGGTTGGGGAGGATTCACTACATTAGGAGGGTTTGTCACCGTTTTCTTTTTTCCTTCTACTAACTATTGTCAATCAGGGAAAAGAGGACAATGATGTGTGTAGTGACCATAATCACCGCAAATGGAGCAGCAGTAATTGGTCCTGAGGGTGGAATTCTTCCCTAGTTTGGGGAGATTGTTAGCCCCTGCATTTTGGTTACCCATATTATGTTTTTGTTGGGGAAGGGGGTTGCCCCCTTGCTCCGACTGTTGGTTCTTACCTTTATTCTTCACCTGAGTTTGTGGATTCAGGGGGTTCGCGGTGTTCAATTGCTCAAACTGTTGGGCTTTTTTAACATAAGAAGGTTGAACAAGGTTAACCCCCATGTCGGGTGCAGGTTGCTCACCAGTTGGGAATGGGAATGGGTAATAAGGGTTATATCTCGGGGGTGGGATAAATGCGGTTTGTGTTCCATAAGATGTGCATGTAGGAACAACTTGTTCCATTGGCGATGTAGGAACCATAGTCTCTTGGATAATGTTTGGGTAAGTAGGACTATACGGTCCATACTGTAATTGACAAACTGATGGTTTTGGTACCAGTATGGAGGGTACCGAGGCAGGTGGCAGAGATGGGTAGTACGGAACCATGTTGAATGGCACCGACGTGGTAGGAGGAGCCTTTCCTAAATGGGAAATGGACCCAATAATCCCATTCATCGAATGTGACGAGCCCGAAGGTATAGGATTCAATGACCGATGTTGAGGGGAATCAGGAAGGATAGTGTAAAGGTAACTAGATTGTGCATATATGAGGTCGAAATGTTGGGATTTCATAATAGCCTCCTCCCCACTTTATCACATGGAGGCAGTGGCATCTTTATCTATTGCGGGGATGATAGATTTGACAAACCAATCCAAAAAAAGGGAGGTTGTATTTTGATCTTACATAAAGTGAAGCGTCTCTGCCACTCATGGATGTGGTCCGCGATGTGGGTGGATGAATTTTGATGAAACTCAGTGAGAATTTCGAGGCCTAGATCATGTCGGATTGGCAGTTGGAAGTACGTAAGAAATGGGGTGTCCAATGTCGCAAATGTGGAATGTGTTCCACTTGCTGGGTTTACGTACCATTTTGATGTCGTTCTGGTGAGTGTACGCTGGAAGAGGCGAAGCCTTATCGGGTCGTCCATTATGTTGTTGGATGAACACCATAGGTGGAAAGACATAATGTGGTTGGAGGGATCCTTTCCCTGTTTTCCTTCGAATTTGGGAATGTCGGAAGGAAGCTTGCCTGGCATAGCCAAGCATGTCGCATCATGATCGATGGGATCATTAGTCAATTTGGCCAAATCAGGTAGATTTAAACTATCCATGAATGGGAGAGTTGGTCCTGCCATTGTGTGTGGGATATGGTTTCCACGAGGGGAATACCTAGGTGGTGTTGTAAACAATGGTTGACATCCTATGAGAGAGGATGGGTCAAATGGAATCGAGGGATCCATATGGAGCTAGCGGGGTACTAATTTTGATGGGGGAAGAAGTGGTGTAATTAATAGTGTCTCTGAGAGGATAAAATGTGCCTAGAAAGGCTTGGCCTTGACAAGATGATCCTATCAATGTAGCCTGGGAGAGGCCTCGGCTAGGGTTCCTTCCATGTAAACCACGGGAAGAAGGTGTAAAAACACCCCTCGAGAAGGGGATAAGCATTGCAGTCTTCAGAACTCTCTCAGGATGTTGTTTTGTCCTTAATGGTGAAGGATTTGTGTAAACTGAGAGTGATAGTGGAATTTAAATACAATTGAACAAATGCAAAAATATGTCAACCACAACAGATGCAAAATAGTGAGATAAGTGAGTGATATGTGCAATGTCGATTTTAGTGCATGAGTTCCCACATGTAGGTTCTTTTTATTACAAGTTAGGGAACTTGAATTTAAAAAGAAAATAAATGTAAATTCCCTAGAATACCTAATGTAAATTCCCAAAAGCACAATTGATGGTGATAATGGTATCCACGCACCAATTGACTAGTGGAGGTAACAAAGAGCTAGTTCTATCGGCAATGGGGCTAATGTTCCAATCAAGAAGACTTGGAAACACCTCCCAAAGGCAATAGCTAACTTTAGGAGTCAACTGCACTCACAATTTCTCCTTGGTGATATCCTAAGTTGGGCCACTAAGATACCTTGCGTCAAGTGTGGATCAGTGGTTCGGCCTAAATGGTATAGTGTCATCTCCCTACAACAAGCTGAGTGGCTTGTAGGGGAGAGCAAGGAAGCTATACCTTGGCGTTCACCTCATTGGTCACGGTGTACTTATGATCCGAGTTTTCTTTTAACACTTGCTTATAGCAGGATTTTGTAAGTACCCTATAAGACAACTATGCTATGTTTCAAAATATTGCTAATGAAACTAGATTGGTGGGCATTAATGGACGCCTAGCCTTATCAATCCTACCTAACCAAAATATTGTTTTGTGACCTCCTATAGAGGATTTTAGTTGGTTAACACAATTACAATGTTGATTTTAAGGGGTTTGAATGTTCACTTATGGAGTGTAAGAGAGGTATTTCACAATTCCTACCTTTCCGACTAACCAAGCTCACATGAAGTGTGAGGTAAAGAGCATACTTGGATCAGAAGAGTCTTTAGGTCTCTTAGTGTGTGTGCTAGTGATGCAAACATATGTGATGGATGCAAATTGATATCGACAAATTAACTAGAATAATATATCAAGTAATACGTACTTTCAACTCTACAAGATGCTCATGGTGCTTTGCAAATCAAAAGGTGCTAACTAAGTTTGCAATGGAGGTATTTCACACTTCTCACCCTTTTTTATTTCACCGAGCTCACATGAAGTGTGACGTGAAGAGCATACTTTCGGAGACAAGGGTCTTTAGGTCCTTGCTTGTGTGCAAACAATGTTTTCTACACTAGCAATACTACTAAAAACATGTCAATTGATGCATAAACAAGAAATGGTCTTGAATACTAGTGATAACAATGAGCCCCGTTCAAAGCCTCAAGGTTGGTTACCTAAGTAAGTTTCAAGAGAGATGAACTCTTTACTTCCTAATATTGGTCTAGGTAAACTAATTACTAAAATATTAAGTAATTATGTGAATTAGACTTAATTTAAGTTCATTAGTAAGCAGTATTTGGATTGCCAATCTAAGCTATGCAATCTAAACTATGCAGATAAAAAGCAAATAAAAAATAGTAGCGCAACTAAACCACACTCTGTCGCGCGGTCCATGCGGGTTAATACAAAACAGGCGCGCTGGTAGTGCGGGTAATACACTAACTTTCCGTGCTTATGCTATGAGCAGTGTGTGCGGGTCTGACACTGGTAACCTATGTTGTGCGCGCGATTGTCCGAGTCGATTCGACGCTATCAACGTGGCAAAGATGCTAGGAATCACACGACTATGGAAAAAATAAATTGCGGTCGTGATGGGGTCAAATTCTAGAAGCAAGATGTGGAATACCTAATCTCCTGCAAGTGATAAATACCCAGAATTAGTCACTTAGCATAAAACAACCTAGTTTAATGAGAAACTAACAAAAATGAGTATGGTCACCATTAGAACTGTTGTGGAAAAAATTGCACAAGTGCACTCTTCCACTTGGTAAGGGGCTAAGCCTTGTAGGTTGCAGCAAGGCCTCAGTCCTTGGAGCCCCTGATTGGGTTGCTTGGTATTCCTCCAAGTGATTCTGCAAGAGATTGTTAGTGTGATTCACATTCAAATATGAAAAACATAAATAAAACAAAATGAAAAAGATGGGGGGAGAATGAAAACTCCAATAACAATCATAAGTATGCGAAACCACTCTTGTATTGCCCAATGGAATAGTTGTACAATACCTAGGAGGTGTGGGATCAAGGGAATCCAACAATCTCCCTTAGGGAGGCCTTTCTTGTCCAAACTAAATGCTAAGTAAATGGTAGAACAATGGAGAGAGACGCTTGCCCCTAAATGGAAGGTGGCAAGGGAGATTGGGAATGCTCACAATGGTAGGAAATGGTGGGTTATAAGGAAGATCCAACTCAAATCCAACAACATAACCTTGCTCTTATTTCTCTCTATAAAATGCATGTCAATGGCTTCCTTTTATAGGCCAAGAAGTGGCCAGCAAACAACTAGATCCAAATGTGAACTCTCTTCCTTCATGAACTAGTTCCAAGGTACACCAGGGGGGCTGATTAATGTCACCAAGTGTGCGAGGAGACGAATTCAGATATTTGGGGAGGACTAAGTCTTTAATGCATTGCTGGGAATGAGTGGTCCTGTCATTTTGACAGTAGCGCGACTATCAAAGGAAAAGCTGCCCTGGTGTAGTGTGGGCATTGTTCAGATAACCTGCGCTATAGCGTAGGTCAACTATGTATTACCCGTGCTACCCTTTATTTTGACTGTTCCTTGGCACTTATGGAATCATGTTGTGTTTTGGATCTGTTGAGGATGCTTGTGGCGAGATGAATTCTTTATGTTGATGACACCTTACTGAATGAATCGTCAAAATGTCGCATGTGAGCGATTTTTAGGCGTTAACGGTGGAAGTTGTGTGAAGTTTATGTATTCTTCCTAGAGTGAGAGAACTCTTGAAGGAGATCATTGAAGATTCTTTGGAAACACTTCCAAGGCCTCATTAGACTTAACAAAAGATTGTATTCTGGTGCATCCAACATTTTTTCCACATAATAACATTGGTCCTCATAGCAGATTGTTACCCCTGTTCAGAGAAGTTTTTAGGCAAAGAACAACATGAGATGTCAGAGATTTGAGGATGGTATATTTGGATGAGAGGTTTATGGAGAAAGAAGACGAGGAAGATGAAATATGTTGCTGGTGATCCAAGTGGATATCGGTGGCCAACCACCTATTCCACTAAATTAACATGGTTCTCCAATTGGGCAATTTTGTTATATTTTCTAGGATTTTGGGGTCCTAAACTTATGGGGTTGTTTTGAGGGCCTAAACAATATTTTTTGGCCAAAGAGAAGAGCAACATATGCCATGGAAGATCCTTATGGTTTGTTTTCTTATCCTTTTAAAATGGATCATTCATCTAGATGTTACATTGATTGTGGAAGCATATACACTTTGAATCTTGCCTTAATAGCGTTGGTCATATACTCCCCATCAAACTCCCCTGTTCATGTCAATGGTGCGTGTGTTAGTGTTGGAACCAATAATCAAGTTAAATATGATGTTGTGATTGGCCTTTTGGTTGATGCCCTTCAATTGTGCATTCACCACCTTCGTGTTTTGCTTGATTCTTAATTGTAACACCCTGTTTTTGACCCCAACATGTAATGATGTAATTATGTATATAATGATGAAATGGCTAGGTGCCAGAAAAACAATGGTCTAGTATGACCAAGATAATGTAATTTTGTACATTTTATGTTTAATATAAAAACCATGACTACTGCAAACGAAGAAGGACAAAGAAGAGATGGGGGGCCATGATTCCACAAGAGGGAAAGTGAAAAGGGGATTTAAGGGGGAGATGCCCCTAGTGACTTATATGATAATCCATTATCCTTATTATCCATTTTATCTTAAGTCTTATTAATCCCTCTTAAGTAAAGTTTATTAGCCATAATCTTGAGTTGATTATCCTAAACTTGGGATTAGTTGGGAAACGTGAACTATCAATGTATGCCACTTGTCTAGTTCACATCACCCATGCATGCCACTTGGCTAGTTCTCAACATGCATACAAATTATTGAGAACCATTTCATTTAATCATTATTATTCTATCATTCAACAATCGTTATTTTGACATCATTGAGCCTATCATACATATGGTACCATAGCCTGAAGTTGTACCTGAGAACACTGGGGGAAATTACAGATTTGTAAGTGCATGTTACTTGGAATACAAATGTTGGGAAATTGACTTCCCTTGGAAGAAAACATGTCCTCCAGTTGAGTTACCTAAAGTCCTAGCGTTGAGAGTCACTGCACGGTTTGGGATGGATCCCTGGAAGGGAATTGGCACTCACTAGAAGACTGTTAGCTCAGAGAAGGGGACCCATTGCTTGGCTTGTGCAGGATGATATGGGAGGAGTGTTAGTGGATCAGGAAGCTGTGGAGGGGGTTCAACACCTATGAGTTTCCTGGGTATTGATTGAGTTTCCTTCTTGTGGATTGATAGCTCAAGCTCGGGGGTGGCCTTGTTATAGAGAGAATTGGTATAACAGAGTGCCTATGATTGGGAGGAATGTCCCTAGTCTATAGTTAGTTGGATGATATTTAAGATAATTATCTAACTATGTATGAAATGCCCTGAATATATTTATGTTATGCATATTTGTCTAATTCATTGTGACGTAAATATATAATTGCATGGATTGCTTGGCATGGTATGAGTGCATTCATGCTGGAATTTGCTTGTAATGTTTTAATATATGCATATGTTTAACTTGGGCGACCATAAAATTATTTTTTGTTGTAAATTGATAATTAAATTAAGAAAAATGAAATTGGTAAGTTATTTGATTACTCTGTGGCCCCGAAGGCACAGTGTGGTCACTGGGTATCTCCCGGATGTTTATCAGAGCCACAAGTTGCAACACTGGGACTGCAAGGGGGAAAATTGAATTCTACACGCAGAGTTTCAATTTGCTTAAGAAGTGTTTGAGAAAATTTCGGGTGGAAACTCTTGCCTTCAAGTGCTCAGATCTGGTTTTTGGATCTAGCATGGAAGATGGTAATAAATAAATTAAATCATGGATGGAAGATTCACGTATTAAAAATTTGGGCAGAAATTTGAATTATTCAAATTGTTTAGTTATGTTATCTGATAGAAATTTACCATTATGAGGAAAGAGCCAGGAATGCTTAGTTTTTTTTTTTTTTTTGTGGTTCACTAATTGGCTTAGCCGACCGCTACATCCACGAAATAATTTCCGGTGGACCCGCCCCGAAGGGGTTTCCACCCTGTGGCCGCTGCGTGCCTAACCCCAAGAGAGTCGATGAGAATGGATCCCGTGACCTCGCATGCTGGGAGGCCTAACTTCAACCAGGAATGCTTAGTTATGTTGGTTGACAAAAGTATTTTTTGTCTTGGGAATGGCCAGGTGTAAAATTTGGGAGGACACTTGTGAATAAAAATGCCAAGTGTTAATTATAAAGCCACATGTCAAAAATTCAAATTTTCAAAAAAAAAATGTGGTCCCCACAAGTGCCACATGGATCCCAAATGAGGTGAAGTTTCCACATGGGTGAGGGAATGTGACATGGACTAGCCACATCAGTTGAGTGCGCAGGTAGCTGCATGTGATAGGTGCAAATGCAGGAGGAGATCCAGTCATTGGATGGATGTGTAGATCGACAACCCAGGATGATTTTGGCTCGTGAACATGCATGAGGGATCACCTAATTGACATGTGCCAAAAAAACAAAATTATCAAAGTGACGTGTCATCCTCTCATGCATTTCAGCTCGTGAGGGTGGTTTTTATAAACCAATTTAGCCAAGAGCCGAAACCATCTTTCTCTCCTTGCAGAAAGCGTCGTTGGGGGTGGATTAGGTTTGGTGACATGGATGTAAGTGGAGGGTGATATGGATGTGTCAAGGGGAAACATGTGGGCCCTACTAACACATCAATAGACATGTGACATGACACATCAACACCCTGCAAAGTCAACAAAAAATTAGAAAAGTTATTTAAAAAAAGTCTAGACCCTAAAAATTGAATTGGTCATGATTGGAGAAAAATTGATCTGAATTGGATGAGACTAGTGGCATTTTGATGCCATTTACAAAGGCCACATAAATTCTAGAGAGAGATATTAGCCTATTCTACTCTAATTTTCCCAAAAATTGGAAATAAGGGTTTTTGAAGATCAACACCTAGAGGATGGATGGGAGCCCATAATGGATTGAAAACTTTATAGTGCAATCATTTTCCAACAATGACAATAATCGCGGTGGAAATTGGTGAAATTCCAAAGCATGTGAAGTGGAGATGTTGAAGAAGGCCAAAACCCACTATTTAGGCACGCGCAAGGTCGATTTTCGAAAAATTGGAGGTAAAAGAGACCCGAGAACTTATAACTGGAAAATTTTCTAGTTTTCATATTTTTCCTACTCATCAAGCCGAACAACTTTGCTTACAGTCAAAATTCCCATAAATGTATAGTTTGTGAGATATCAGTTTTCAATAAAAATTCCAAGTCTGGAAGAATCACATAAGTTAAAAGTTGGCAATTCCATAATTTTATCAAATATGAATTGATCATTTGATTTGAGTGTTGGAAGCGTCTGCATATTCACAATCATATGGGATATCAGTTTCCAATACAAAAGTTTTTATGTTTCTTTACATATTTTCCTCTACAAGTCTCAAAAGTTTTTTCTTCATAATAAGTGCAGTTATAGAAACAATGTAAAATTGAGCAAAACTTGCGATTTTAGAAAGATGTAACTTTCAACTCTAATATCTTAAATGAATGTGGGTATAGTCACTGGAAAGAGGATCAATAGTAGAATAATCACAATGAATTTGATTATGATTAAGTGTTTCTTATCTTTTTAGAAATTTAACATAAGGGGGCCTGTAACCTATTTTGACAAAAAATGTCAAATGAGTATTTTTCCAGAATTTTTTTTGTATGCATAGAAATTTTATGAAATTTTGGAGAAAGGGTTTATCTAGGAGGTTTGATGTATGAAAATTTTTCATATACAGGTCTATATTATTTATAAGTTGGATCATTCATATCAGTATTGAAGCATAAAAAATGAAAGAAGGGGAGCTTTCATACAATTTGGAAGAAGAAGCCAGGGGTTAGAATATTATTGTGGGAAATGAGGAAACAAATTCTAATGGCACATAGATAACATTGAATCAATAGAGATGGTGGAAACTATGAGAATCTTGAGTATGGAAGTACAAAGTTGCAAATATGATAATGAAAGAATGTCGAGGGCTTAGGAGTAGCAGAAGAATTAGCTGAATACTAAACTCATGCAAGGTTTAAACCTATTACAAAGGAAAACACATGTTGGATCAGTTTCTTGCCATGATAAAGAAGTCAGGGACAATTCAAATAATAGATCCCATGAAAAATATAGGCATTCTAATAATGCTACCAAGGTTCATAGGCATCATTATTCACCACCTCATGCAACCAGGAGGTCATATATTACAACTGAGGATTCTAGCAGCAACCCAAAAATGTCTCCAATTAGGCATCATAAAAGGAGAAATGTGGAAGAAGTGTTGCAAGGGGACTTGCAGAAGATCAAAACCCCAACTTTTAATGGTGAAAACTAGAAGGGGGAATATGATGAAGCCCAGTTATTGGGGATGAGGAAATATCTTCGACTGCATAATTATTCTTCAAATATGGAGGCCATAATTGTCATTTATAAGTTGTAGGGGAAGGCTTCCATGTGATGGGATCAATTAGTTGAAGTGAAGCATATTAATGAAAAGAGAGTTTCAAGGAAATAGTTCAAAAAATACTTTCAACGGAAGTATCTATCTGAACGTTACTAGAAGAGGAAAATGGAGGAGTTCTTTGAGCTCAAGTTTGGAGCCATGAGCACAGGGGAATATGAAAGAAAAGTTTTAGAATGTTGAGGTATGTTGGGTTCATTAAGTAAGAGAAGGTAAAAATATAGAGGTTCCTGGGTGGATTTCCTTTATTTTACAAAGACAAAATTCAATATGATGAACCCAAGACTCTTGAAGAGGCAATCAGAAAGGCCAAGCACTTGTATGATTAGAGCAAAAGAAGGGAAGTTGTTCAAAAGTATTGGAGAGATAAGAAGAGAGATAAGCAGGGACAAAGGAAGAAAGGATTCAAACCACCATTCCTAAGGAATCAACAAATTTTTTTTTAGCAAAGAAATCCATCTTATAATGGACCAAGGATGGAAAACTCTAGGGAAAAAGGGAGGAATCAACAAATCAAATGTTGTTGATGTGAAGGAAATCATTTGTTTAAGGAGTGTCCTTGGAGGAGAGATAGAATGAGGATAATGCACAACATACATGAAGAAAATATAGTGGAAGATGTGGCCATAAACATTACAATAATGTATGCACCATTGGATAATCAGCAGGAAAATTTCCAGTCCATCATTATTGACGTTGAAGGTAAGATTTCCAATCTATTACCATTCTAATTGATTATATAGCAAGTCATAGTTATATTTCTTCTGATATGGTTGAAAGATTTCATTTAAAGAGAAGCAAGCATGACAAATCTTGGATGGTTCAGTTGGCTCCTAGAACAAAAAGGAGAACCAATGAGTTGGTAAAAGATTGTCCATTGGACATGAATGGACTTAATATTGTTGTAGATCTAAACATAATAGCATTGGGTTCATATGATGTCGTTATTGGGATGGATTGGTTGGATGCACACCATGTTATTTTGGATTGGCATAACAAGACTCTCACTTGTCTTGATGAAGAAGGAGAGAGGGATAGGGTGAGAGGCATTCCAAGGCCTATTTCCATAAGGTAGATTTTAGTTGTGGGGTTAAAAAGCCGTTTCAGAAAAGGATGTCAGTTGTATGGAACTAATGTGGAAGAGTTGTAAAAGAATAAAGGCCCCAGATTGGAATATTTTCTAGTATTATAGGAATTCACCGATGTGTTTTAAGAAATACTATGTTTACCACCTAAAAGAGACATTGATTTGTATATTGACTTGGTACCCGAATCTACCACAGTTTTTAAAATTCCATACAGAATGAGTACACCCGAGTTGAAGGAATTGCATTTTCAACTTGAAGAACTATTAAAGAAATGATACATACGACCAACTGTGTCTCCTTGGAGAGCACCAATACTCTTTGTAGAGAAGAAGGATGGAACATTAAGGCTGTGTATCGACTTTAAACAATTAAATAAAGTCGTTGTGAAGAAAAAACATCGTCTGCCTAGGATTGATGACTTGTTTGATCAACTGAAAGCAACAAGGATTTACTCCAAGTTATATTTGGGATCAGGTTATCATCATATGAGAATAAAGGATGATGAAATCAGTAAAACAACTAATTTCAGAACCCGATATGGTATTTATGAGTTTGCAGTACTACCATTTGGATTATCAAATGTACTAGCTAATTTTATGTGCTTAATGAATGCCATATTTAGACAATATTTGGAGAATTTAGTCATTGTATTCCCGAATGACATTCTTATTTACTCAAAATTAGTGGAGGAGCATGAGGAGCATTTGAGATCAACACTACAAGTGCTAAGAGAACATCAGCTCTATGCTAAGTTGAGTAAATGTTCACTTTACCATAAGCAGATTTAGTGCTTAGGACACATCATATCTGAGGAAGGGGTAGCAGTGACCCAAAGAAGGTTGAATCTATTATGGGGTGGCTTACACCTGGGAATGTATCAGAGGTAAGGTCATTTATGGGACTGGCTAGATATTTCAAAATATTCAAAGAAGGCTTCTCAAAAGTGGCACATCCAATTACCTCATTATAGAATAAAGGTGTCGAATTTGAATGGACATCACAGTGTGAAGAAATTTTTCAGCAGCTAAAAGGATTTCTCACTAGTGCATGAATTCTCAAAATTGTTGATCCAAATGAAGATTTTGTGGTATGTATAGATGCTTGCAAAGAAGTAATTGGTAGCATACTTATGAAAAAAGGACATGTGGTATGTTATGATTCTAGGAAGATGAAGGAACATGAGAAATTTATGTCACACATGATTTAGAATTGGATATTGTAGTTCATGACTTAAAAATGTGGAGACTTTATCTCATAGGCAAAAAATTTGAGTCAAGACCAGATTAGAGTGGGCTGAAATATTTTTTTGAAAAGCAGATTTTAAATGCTAGACAATCCAAATGGATGGAATTTCTATGTGAGTTTGATTTTGATATCAAACATATTAAAGGCAAAAAAAACAAGGTTGTTGATGCACTCAACATAAGAGTACATGCAATGCATGCTACATCAATTAGCATGTGCAAATCAAATTTAAGAGATAGAAATCTTGAGGCTAGTGTTACTTCAAATAATCATTAGCTTATAAGTGGTATTTCGAGCTCTCCCATGAAGAGAATCTCACGAACAAGGTTTGGACATCTGGGTCACTTGAAGGTGGATGCATTCCTGAAGTTTTTGATTTCAGATAGTTGGTCTCGTGGTGTGCTAACATGTTTGAATCCAAACATAGGTTGTTTGAGGTAAAGGAAAGTGGAAGGATGTATCTCCCCTTGACTTTGAATACATTCGGAAGGATGTTGTGGTTTCCATCACCATACAAAGTACTCAAGCCCTCTGAAACAGACTCTTTCTCGGATGCTCAAGGTGTTAGGACAATTCGCTTAAAGGATTTTTTTGTTCAACCCTTTGTCGGGCTAGGAAATCCCAGCCAAGTTGGCATATGCATATTAGTTAAGCCTTATAAGGTATTCACATGGCTCTTTGCATGCTTGGCGGATTAAGACTCGACCTCCTTTGTCCCAAGGCATGTCTTGTATGTTCTTTATTTCTCTATACAAGTTAGAGTGGTTTTTGACCAGGCTTAAATTATCTATAATGATATTTCCCGCCAACTCTTAGATTTCATTGAAACCAAGAGGTTCTTCATGATCTCTTATCTTGTTTTTTCTCTAATTTATTGCAATGCATTTATAGGTATGCCCCCAAGGGGCAATGTCGATTTCGAAGAGGACCCAATTTAGTTTTGGCACTCGTGTTATAGAGACATAAGGCACCTTTCCATTTCTATCAAGTTCAAGATGGATTGTTGGGAATGCAAATGTATGCATAAATGGAGGGAGTCAAATAGGCTCACAGAGGAAGCTATACATTTTCTTGTTGGAAAAGGAGTCCATGTATTTGAAGATAAAATCACATATATAAGACTTTTTGGTTTCAAAGGAAAAGCCTTCCTCCTTCCCTATTTTGTATGCGACATATTTTTTGTTGTTGAGTTATGTAGACAACTCAAAATGTGTTCTACCTTTTTCGATAAAAGAGAGGAAGCGACGGTTCATTGCCATGCCTTTTAATATTGTCGGTATTTTAGTGAAAAGTTCATCCATCATGGTCAGGATGGCTGGAGGCTTTGATTCTTTCCATGTGAAGGAGGTTGAAGCACTTAAGGGTTTCAATCCAAAAGGCATTTTCACAGCTCATACGGCTTCAGATGGATACAATTTTGTTTTCACTAGGGCGGAAAACAGAAGGTGCAGATGATAATGAAGACAAACTTGTAGGTATGAAGGTGAGCGTTGCGACCAGTAAGGTTGTTGCTAAGAATAAAAAGCAAATCACTCATGATGATATGAACACGTAAACTAGATCAACACTTACACAAATAGGGGCCATCTCTAAGAAGGATTCGACCAACCATGGCATAGATAGAGAGGTAGACCCATGACTAGCGCCGATGGAAATTATCTCTATCACTCCCATACATAGGAGTTCCTCTTCCAGTCATAAAAGTCATGCAATTATTTTAGAAGGGAGAGAGAATAATGAGGGATGTGTAGGTGGTGGAGATCACAGAGACACCCTCGACACTAGTTTGAGATTGCACATACAATCACATTTGTCCCTAATAGAAAGAGGAACGCTAATGAAAGGAACATTCAATACCTTAGGGAGTTGGAAGTGGATGTAGCAAGCAAGGAAGTCAATGATGTCGATGAAATGTTTATTTGGTAAACAATGGATATGGTTGAAATTAAAATTATTGTTGAGGAGTTGTCCCATGACAGGCTGACTGTTTTTGAGGAAGAATATGTGATGCTACACCATGCTAAGTATGATAAAGATGCCAGGAAGTTGCAGATTGGGAGAGTCAATTTGGAGGACAAGAAGGTCATGGGGAAATGGAGTTATGAAATTGAAATTACAGCATTGAAACCTTCATGATTCCTTAGACTGCATCAGGCCACTAGTGATGCTTTGGCCCACTCAATAACTAAACAAAAATTGGAGAATGTTAAGTTGAGGAAAAGAATAAGTGAGCTTGAAGCTACTCTAAGTCTCATGCCATTTATTGCAGAACCTTTGTCCGTGAGGGCTCGGGCGACTACCTAGAAGAAGCTCCTAGATCAAAATCCAAGGTCAATCAATCTGGTAAATTGATAATCGGCATCATAAAGTATGTGGTCAAGAATATAATAAAATATTTAACATAATTTTGGAGTCTTGGGAAATCGCTATTGATTTTGGTGTTATGACAGGAAAGATTTGTTCCCTTAGGGAATATTTACAAACTGATGAGTATTTTCATAAGAACCGATGAGTACTATTGTGGCTAGAATATCAAGTATAAATGAATTAAGAAGGCAAAAGCAAGACCTTCCTTCCAAGAACAAACTAAAGCAAATACATGTAGGCTAGGTCGAGAGGATAGATATCCTCTAACAATTGATAACCACTTGTGACATTTTGGAAGGAAGGAGGAGTGCATTGTTCTTGAATGTTGTTGATATAGTGAAGGAACTCAAAGGCTCGCCCTTCATGAACTATTCAATATTATTGACTAAAGACCAGATAGAAGCATAGCTAAATAAACTCAAAATTGTATGGGGAACCGAGTTCAATGAACTCACAAACTTCCCTGGTGATGAAATCAGATGTTGGATGGCAAGTTTAGTAAATGAGAATGAAGATCAAACGACCATCTCCCAACAATAATGCTTTGAGTTTAAAGGAATCGAAGATGAAATATTCACACTAAGAATCAAACAAGACATGATCATAGCACCATTATATGAATATATTGAAGAATGTCTGAAGGGTGTGCTAGAAGCAATAACCAACCCATTTTGATCTCCAAGATTCAAGAAAAGGTTATGTTAGTTAGGTTTGGTGTGCAAGTTGCTTATTTAAATAGTTTCAATAAAGGATAAAGCATATTCCATCCACCATTTTCCACTTCCATTTTTGCAAGTATAGGTTTTTGAAGCATTTCCCTCTTGCCTTTTTCTTTCTCATTCTGTAATAATCTAGCCTTGTCATCCCATTTTGGCGTGTTGGGCTAATTTATGACTGTCTCCTTTTTGTCTTTCAAGTTTCCTCTTCTTATTATGTGGTCTCAGAAACCCCATCCCAGTCTGAAAGTATAAACACATTTCAATACTTTCTTGTTTAAGTATCACAAATATATGTAGTGCAAATTGCACACATCAGGTTTGATCTTGGACAATTAACTTGTATTTATTATTTCACGATAAACACTCCACAAAGAGCTCTTGAAGGTCATGAATTTTGTGATTTATAACTTCTATTAAAGCATGAAGTCTCCAATACATGTCTCCTATACATCCCTATGATATGAATGATGTAAATCATTTAAAGTTCTTTGGAAAGGACCATTTATGCTTCTAAGTGTTTCATGTGTCTTGCTTCAAATGTTTACCTTCTACTTGCTATAGTTTTGGAATGGTTATGGTGGAATGGACAAACTCTTTTGTTTTATTTTGCTAAACTACTACTTTAATCATATATCTTTGTTTATCTCGCCTCCCGGTCCACTCTCAGATGTTATCATTTGATGAATGAAAAATTTGTTATTCAAAACCATAATATAATTGTCGCCTGGGTGAGAAGAAAGAGGAGCTCCGCCTTTATAAAAACATAGATGGTATCTCCATTTCTATGAGATCACCCTATGAGGTTGACCCTTACCCCTAAAACAAGTTTAGAGCTCAACATGATTGTTACTATGCTCTTATACCAAATGTAGTGAACCAAATTTTCCAAATAGCATAAAACATAAATAGAAGTAGCTCCACACCTTGAGAATGACAAATAAACAATGAATAATAAGCCTCTTTGAGGAGGAAACCTCCTTTGACAATAGACCAGAGCCGACCCATAGTTAACATAAGAACTCCACAAGGGATTTGAGCAAATCCCAAACCAAACTAAAACACAACTTCCAATCATACTTAATGATGATGTATGTCCCAAATTTTAACCAAAAGAAACATAACACACTTTTAGGGGAAATTAAACTTTTATGGGAGGAAAATATAATGGTTGAATGAGTCCAATGGAAGCAAAATAATGGTAGATAGTGGACAAAGGGACGTTGATAAAGGGCGCTAAAAATGCGTATTTTTTTAAAGCTATGTTGAAATATGGTCAAATATCTATACAAAATTTTGCGCAATCCACTCATTTTTTTGGATTTTAAGGTTTTGAATCAATTCAAAGAGGACCAAAACTTCTAAAGGGAGATTTTCTCCATTGGACTACAATGAAACTATGATTTTAGTTAGATTACTAATATGATTTTAGATTAAAAAATCCATCAAAAATGGGGGTTGTTTGAGTGGGAGTAAGTTAATAAGCCAACAAACTCACTTCATTTTTTTGGGAAATTCTCCTTGTTTTTGTGGAAATTCTAAAAACTTGACGATTTGGAATTTGGCCAAGATCGATGATTTTTTTACCAAATCTGAATTTTGTGGTGATCAAATCATGTTTCTGAATGTATAAATGGATTGAGTACCCTCAAGTACCCTTAGGGCACCTCAATTATGTAAATTTAGCAATTGTTTTTTGGACTTTTAAGAATACCTTTGAAATTCCTACTCATTGGGAAATGTTTAAATTGTCGTCTAGAAACTACTCTCAAAAGTTTTATCAGAAGTCATATTTCCACCATGGATGGAATTCTTTAACTATGGAAGTTCGCCCTAAAAGAATTTTAAAGCATCACCATAAATGGAATTCTTTAACTATGAAAGTTTACCCTAAAAGAATTTTAACACATTTAAAGATAACCTAGATTAAAAGTATTTAGAGAATTTATGGATTCTCTATATTTTCTTGTATATTGTTTGATTCAAATTTCGAATATAAAGTTTTCTATATTTTCTTGTATATTGTTTGATTCAAATTTTGAATATCAATAATATGCTTTAATTGACTGAAAAAAAATATCTACATAATACCTCAATTAAATAATAAAGCAAAATGAACTTGTACACATTAACAACCATAAATACGTCTCTATCAAATAATCAACCAAAATCCTGATTTAAAACAAAAAAACACGCATTAAAACATTAAATGCAGTGAAAATCCTGATTTAAAACAAAAAAAAACACGCATTAAAACATTAAATGCGGTGAAAATCCTGATCTAAAACAAAAATACACGCATTAAAACATTAAATGCGGTGAAGATTTGATTCGGCGCTCCCTGTGGATGCTCCCCATTCAGTTTCATGATGATCTGCATGGCATGCGCTCAGCCGGTTCTGACTTTTGACTAGCGCCATAAAACACTCCGAAGTTTTTTATTTTTGTTTGAAAGGTACCGCATTTTGAATCTCTGATCCATCCGTGTCGGCAGCCTCAACCTTAGGAGTGGAGAAAAATTTGAATTTTGAAATATCCTGCGAATGGGTCAGGAGGGAATCTGAGCTGGAGGATAAGACGAGAAGGGCTGGAGCTGGAGCAGGAGCAGAGGAGGGGCAACGATTGGTGCGAAATCCAATGCCAATTGGACTTCGATTACTGCCTACTCCTTTTAGGCTCATGGCGAATTTGCGGAGAAGAATTAGAATTTGGAGGGATATATAAGTCTGCCAAATCAGGGAAGTCTCCAAAAATAATCAATCCCGTGAACGTTTTTTTTTCATGGAAGTGGAAGGAGTTGTGGAGTATATTCTCCAACGGGAATTCGACAATTGGTCCGCATTCGCTGCCGACGGATTCGTGGGCGCCTGCCAAAGCAGTAAGTGTTGTTCAGACTCTATCCTCCCCGGCCATTTTAACTCGACATGCGTCTGCACGTTCACACATACCAGTTTTAATGCACATGTAATGGCCCTTTGTCATCTTTGCATGTGTATACACAGAATATATGGTAGTTCTACCACCCCCATTGCATGTCCGATGTTTTATTGATATCCGAATCCCTCGGTCTCTTGCTCGATGAATTACGCGGTTAGGGTTGGTGTTAGTTTTGCCTGTCCGTTTGTTCCACTATTTGTTCGATGCCGGTGAGATTTCCAGCACGATTTACTGTACTGTTTTGACCTAGCTCCCAGTTTCCGCTCGGAGAATTCTTTGGGGGTTGGGATTGATTTTAAACCCTACCATGCGATGCATTTCTTAGCCTGCCCAAATCGCCTACGTTACTCAGGAAAGAGATCCCACAGCCAGAGGTGTACTGTTGTAGTAGTGCTTCACTGGGGTTCGATCCCCAAGCTCCTATATGCTTGCTTACGGTCGTGTAGCCCTGGTTATTGATTAATACTAGCAACCATGGATGGCCTACTCGGAAGAGTACTGAATTCTTATTGGGGATTAATGCTGTCAGCAGGTCTTTGAGGAGCCGGAGACGAGATGGGTAGGATGAAGCTTGCAATCAGAAAGCTGGAACACAACAACAACAGACAGATTACTTTCTCCAAGCGAAGGAATGGCATCATCAAGAAGGCCAAGGAGCTAGCAATACTTTGCGACATAGACATTTTGCTCATGATGTTCTCACCCTCTGGAAAGCCCACAGTCTGCGTTGGAGAAAAGAGGTATTTCCTTTCGTCTTTTCAGTTTTGTTTCCTAATTGAGAGGTAGAAATTGCAGCTAGTCCCTGTCGAGGTGTCGGAAATAGAAATGGTTATTCAGGTTGAATTCAAGATTCAGTAATTGCAGCCTTAGGCAACACTGTCGGTTAAACTTGGTAAATGGAGAATTTTAAGAGGTTTAAGTCTTTTGAGTAAAATTGTGGACTACGTATTCTATATTAAGAAGGGGCACTTAATTTTTGGTTCCTTACGGATGTTTGGTCTACACAATTCCAATTCAAATTAGTCCATAGTAAAATTGTGGACTAAGTAAGGGACTTCGAATTTTTCGGCACTTTGGCCTTCATACTTCAAATTAGTCTAGTAAAATTTTGGAATAGGTATTCTATGTTAAGAAGGGGCTTTTATCTTTTGGGCTCTTTATGGCTCTTTGGCCTACATATTTTGGATCTGAGAATTTTAAGAGTATTAAGTCTAGACTAAAATTATGGACCATGTATTCTGTATTAAGAAGGGGTTTTTAACTTTTGGGTTCTTTATGGATCTTAGGCCTACATCGAATTTCAGTGTTATTTTATGGATTTGGTGTTCAATTAGTTTACTTATTTTCGTATACACATTCTAACAGGAGTTACTCTTACAATGCCACGTTCTTGGTGGCTCATATATTGGGTTTTGGAGTTCTTTCTGCTAGTGCCACCCCTAACTTAAGCCCTTGCCTGTTATATATGTTGAGTGTTTTTTTGTTGGAGGGTGGGGAGTGATAAAATAAAACTTAAAGAAGAAAACCAACATTGTTTAAATAAGAACGAACTTTTATGAACTCTGTAGTGAAATAGGTTGTTGGACTGTTCCTAAAATGTTGTGGGATGAAAGAATTTGTCATCTTTGTGATACAAAGAAGATGGAGGATGAAAAACACTTTTTTCTTAGAATGCCCTGCATATGTCCACATTAGATCTCAATTACAAAATATTTGTAACAATACATGGTAACTCATCAAACTTATGGAGATTTTGGAAATCTTCTCTGCAATCTTTTCAAGCATAGAAATAAAATTTTAAAGCAAATTATGTAATACTTTACCATTTTTCTTCTTAAGATCCGAAAACCAAAACTGGTCTCAATGGATGCTAACACTCATCATCATGATCATCATTATACAAAAGACTATAGAATTACAGCAAAAATAATCAGCTAATTTAATGCAGCCAGCACTGCAATAGGTCTGAATAAGCAGTTCACAAACACATTTTTGGCTTCTTTAATGAGGAAAACCCCCTTTCCCTTTGTTTGGCAACTTACCTCGACAAAGATTAATTTCTCAAAAACATGGACAGTGCCAAAGACAGACTTACATGCATATCCATAGGGGTTACAGTACGGAGGTGCAAATAACCTGGAGTGTTCTTAATCCCTGATGGGATTTATAATTTATTCCTCATTGTTGTCATGTCCGTGAACATATTCCCCATGTCAAGGCCTATTTAGATTTTAAAATCATAAAGACAAAGGCCCTTCCCTCCTTGCAATATGCAGCGGATTATAATATAAATGAAATGTTAAATATCCCCTTTTCTTAGTATTGTTGAATGGCTTGACCATGCTATATTTGTGGGTTGCTAGTGTTTGGTTCAGAAATGGCTTGACCATGCTATAATTGTGAGTTGCTAGTTTTTGGTTAAAAAAGATAGGAATTAAATTATTAATCCATAGAACAGGCTTTTTGTCATGCTAAAGGCAATTGAATAATCATTCTGTTTTTAAAGCCATCATCACTCTCATAAATTTCTGTGGTCTGGATAGCGTCCTTATGATTGATGTCAAAGGCTATTTTGACTGTACATCTCCTGGATCCCTCCCATATATAGTACTTAAATTTGTTTAAATTTAATTACAAAGACAATCATTATTCAGCAAAGCTTGTAGTGTCTAATTTTCATCTTTTATAGCTTTTAATTCTACCTCCATCAACCTGAGTGTTTTCATCCTCATTGGCTTCATGAATGGTCTCATGGTACCTTCTTTGATTCACTCATTGTGATTGGTTATACTTCGACACTTGAAGTTGATGTCCATCCTATTTCAACTACCTTTGTTCACGAAATTCATTCTAGACTAATATTCATGTGATGTATAAACCAAGGTTGTGAGACTTGAACTTGCGTAAACTAGGTTGAAGACTTGACAAGTTTGATGAGTTTTGGTGTTTTGTCACTAGGCAAGTTTTGGTCAAATTTAGATCGATTATCCATTTCAAGATTGACTTGAGAAGACTAGCAAGTCTTGGTGAGGTCTCATGCATTAGTATCAACATACACATCTTCTCTAATGAATGTTTTGGCTACATGTTCAAATGATTGACAAACTTATGTGTCTTCCCTATATCCAACAAAAATGCATTTTTGGCTTTGATCATCCTAACATATGTTGTACTAACAAAAATGCACTAGTGCTTTACCTTAGTGCTTTTGATTGCTCCATGCCTCACTAGGTGGCATAAAGAAAACTTCCATTGTTTGAATGCCATTTATGAGGTGTAGAACAATTATTTTTGCTTCTACTTAAAAAGAATTATCAAGCTCTTTACTTTGAATCATGCACTTGGCCATCTCTATAATTTGTTGAGTCATCCTTTTTGGTGCCTCTCTGGAATTTTGTTTTCTTGTTAGGTGCACGTTGTTAGATACCTCTATTGTCTAATTGATTTTTTGGTTCTTGGTCTAGTTAGTGTTTGCTTCAGTTAAGCTTGGCTGAATTAGTTGATAACTCAATAACTAGTCCACACTAGTTTTAGTTAAAACCAAATCAAACATGGTCGAGTTGAGTTGATTTAGATGAGTTTGTTAACACTGGTTAGAATCCACAAACCCCCTTTTGACCCATTTAACATCTATAGGTGATCAAAATGACCTCTACTTTCTAGAGACATAATTTAGGCAATTGCCCAAAGTGGATACCTTGATAATACAAAGTATTGTTTTTGATAAATTGTGCATCCAGCCTAGTGAATTCTTTCCCTTGAGCCCTCATTATTTCAGATGATGATTTATTACATAATGATAGCCTTATCAAGCCAAGACATCAAAATGCTAGTAATGCAGAATTGGGTAACTACAATTCAAATGTTGAATGTAGGTTTACATCACAAGTGCAGACCGCAATTTTCTACTCTATACATTTTCATGCCACAATTTAAATGTTGAATGTAGGTTTACATCACAAGTGCACACCACAATTTTTTTACTCTACATTTTCATGCCACTTCTTGTATTATGTGATGCAAAATACTCATTAATTTCACAATTCAACATTTGGTATGCACTTGCTTTCTTAACTCCCAATGACTTCAATTGTATAGTTATCTCTGGTTAGATGAACAAGTGGATGGTCTTATTTTGTGTGACAATTTTGAGTACACTATGTGCCATGATTCCTTTTGCTTTTCTCAATATTGGTTCTCTCTGCTACTTGATTTCTTTTATATTTTGGGAAGCTAGATGTTGCCCAATAGTGTACAATGTAGATATAAATTATTGTGAGGTTTGTTCTTTAGAAAACACATGCCCTCTTTAATTAAGGTTGATTAAGGTTGATTAAGGTTTATAAGCAATTATAGAGCTCAATTTCTCAGTGAAGCACTAAACTTTAACACATATCTATTTGCATTATTAACTCAAGATTTCTAAATAGTTTCAGATAAAAACTAGTGCTTCTTCAAAATTCAATGTCCAATATAGAGGGGTGGAATTGTGATTGTGTACAAGGATTGGACATTTTCCTAAAATTAGATGTGCTTGAACTCTTTATCTTTCTCTCCTCTCATATTTTGGAGATTCTGGATGAGTAATTATGACTTTCATGGATTCCTTCTTTTGCAGGTTCTTCAATTTGTAGTTTGACTTGATAAGCTTGGTTGGCACACTCTCTTAAAAGAGGGAGGGTTTGATGGGATTCTTCCTATCATTGGGTTTCATCTTTTATATTACAGAAAATGTTTTTACCCGAACTCTATGTTTGCCAATTTGAGGATGGGATTCTCAAAATTGATATTGTGATGTGAATATCATGTCCATGGCATTGCCATCTATTTCCTCCTAGACATGCACTCAAAGATATTCGAAGTCCCAAAACCAAGTGCAACCCTAGAGGAACTTTATGGAGGTTGCCCACTAATAGCACAACGACTATTCCTCTCACTTTAGGTAGGTTCTTCTCCGACATTGGGAGATTTCCCTAGTAAGAATGTGAGATCAAGCTTTAAATATAGATGGGATGGTGGACCAAGACCAATGCATATCCAATGGGTGATGTAGTCAAGGTTAACATTCAAGAGGGTTTGATTGAAAGTGAATGGAGGCATAACTAGCTTGTTAACAACATACACAAAATAACCAAATAACCATGGCCAATAAGCAAAAATAAAGAAAGGGCTCCTACAAAGGTGCACCTTATCAAACCCATTACATATCAACAATGAAGATGTGTGATCCTGATCATATAAAGAGAGCAACAACCTCTTAGATAAAAGAAATGACAACAACAAAATAGTATAGTGAACAATAACTAATCACAAGACAAGGAGGGTTTTACCTCAACCTTTGATTCTTCTTTTGTGGGCATAACTACCCCCTAGTAGCTTTACAAGAGTTTTCAAAAGGCTGTTTCAGCAAAAGAATCCAGCGATGAATGATGAAAGAAGATGATAAAACCCACTTAGAATGCAACCCTTAAGTTGCCTCCCAAAGATCTTCAATTGGGCCTTGAAGGGATCTCGCAAAATCTAACCATGCCAAACAATGGATTCTATCTCAATCTCCTTATTAATATGTGGGATTGTAGATCCACTTTCCTCTCCAAAAAAGAACATTAAAATATACATCATTAAAGCTCCTCAAAATAATTAAATATACATTCTTAGGGTTTGAATGCATGCATGATGCCACTTGTCACCTTCCTATGGAAAGTGCTCCCTTGGAATATGCTCTTTTGACCAAGTATTAAGGTTCTTGGTGCCACTTTTCTCCATTCTCCTTGTGACGCTCCTTGGGATGTCCTCATAGTAATGACCTTAGCCACCTAGAAAAGGGAGCACTCCTCAAAATAAGCATTTTCATCATTTGACCAAGTTTTCCTCCTCATACCATAGATGTCGAGGCATCCTAGGTGTTCTGCACCTCAAGACAAGGCCTTATATTTTTTTGAAATGATGAAATGATGCCATAAAGGGTCCTCAAAGCTAGGGTTCTCCTCAAACCAAGCCAACGACCTCCTCTAAAAGTGGATCTTATGGGTGAATGTGCAAGAATGGTCCCTTGGTTCTTATAACAACCCCGCAAGATAGGGCAACCTCAAACCCTGTGCCTCATGTCTGGACCCATGTGCATGACCATTAAAAACTCCAATGGTATGAAAGGTCTTCAAATATGTAACTTTGCCTTAGGATATGTGGGATGGATCCTCAATCAACAAATATGCATGAAAATATGTAGATAAGGGGTCCAAAAGGCGAGTCTCAACCACATGTACAAACTTGCCTCCAAATGTGTGAACTCCACCATCAAACATGTCTCAAAAAACATGAACATCCTTTGAGCATATGAAAGAAAAAATAAACTGTAGTTGCAAAATACGCATCCCTCATGCAATGCTTGCTGAAAAGAAAGTCTTGAAATACCCAAAATATACCTACATTTTGTGTGGTAACACCATCGACTTTGGAAACAACTTTTGCTCTTTTTGGCCTACACATTAATTTTCCTTCTTGTCCTTTCTTCGATCCTCTTGAGTCACCTCTTCAAGTTGCTCTTCTCTATTTAGCTTTTCCTTGTCAATGCATACTTTATTGTCGACTTTAGTTCCCATGTATTGCTTCTTTTCACTTATTGACATATCTTCCTTTGTTGATCTCTTTATCTTTGTGACTTTCTTTTCGTGGCTCAAGCCTTTTCTCACCTCATTTTGCCACAATCTTTCCACATCAATTTCATCCACTACCCTCCTATGCCTAGTTGTCTTACTTGAGTCGAGTGACAATGTGCTAACTACTATTGTCCATCAAGTACAATTAGATAAGATATTTATTAATGTCCATTGTCCAACAAATGACCATAAAAGCAGGTCAATGGGAATGTGTGGTACCATGATGTCAATAGAAAGTGGGAGCACTAAGGTGGCTCCTATATAAAGCAAGAGGTAAGACTCTTAACCTAAAACCAAAAAGAGCAAACTTCTAAGATGGAGAGCCAATCCAGAAGAGATAAGTACGTAGCAAGCTAAGTCACCTGACACGGGGACACGGGACACGTAGGACACGAAAATACGAGAGTCCGACACGGACACGGTGACCCCCGAAATCAGGACACGTAGGATATGTTTAAATATATTAAAATTTAAAAATATAGACATATAGATCCAAACATGTTTAGAAACTAGAACATTTACAAATATTCAATAGAAATTAGAATAAAAACACATTAATGATTACACATTTGTCATTCACAAATCACGATTCACAACACATTTGTCATTCACAAATCACAATGAGACACAGATGCATGTCGGAACCATATTTCTCATTAAGTCATCAAAATCAAAATGTATACATATATGTCGGAATGCCACTGGGCACTGGCAAATGCCAAATAGACTAATAGTAAATACAAAAAGGGGTGGATCAAGATGGGATAATCCCATATGTCAGTAGTCCTCCTCCATGCCTGAATCAACATACTCATCACTGCCACTGCCACTGCCCTGATCCTCATCCTCCTCCTCTCTGCCCATCTGACGATCTGCATCTGCTGCTGTGGAGGATGACCCCTCTGTACGATCACTATCATCAAAAGTGACCGGCTCTAGCACTGGATCATTTAGATCCATGTTGGCTAATGCCAACTTAGTACTGTTGTCCAAACCCATATCATCAGGAAAGACATCCCACATCTTTGTCTTTCCCTTCACCCACTCCTCCCTCTTCCTGTAAATAAGACGAAGGTTGGAGTGCACATACACCATCGACTCTGCCCTGGACTGCTCAAGCCTGCTCTTCTTCACACTGTACAAGTTCCCATATGTGCTCCAATTCCTCTCACAACAAGAGGATGATGTGACTTGAGAGATGACCTTGAAGGCTAACTTCTGTAGAATAGGGGATGTTGCCCCATGAGTTGCCCACCAAGCATAGGGTTTCTTACCCTCCCTATCTCTAAGCACATCATAGCCTCCAAATCTCCCAGTGCCAGTGGAAAAATCTACAAAGCCATCCTCCACCTCCTCAAGCATGTCTCTATCCTGAAATAGCCGTCTAAGTGCTATCTTCCTCCCATTTGCAATCTTTGCATCCATGTGAGGAGGGACTCTGTGTGAGGCCCCCAATCCACCAGTGAGCCACTCCTGAGTGTAGAACTTGGGGTTCAAGGAGTGGGCCAAGCAATGCAAAGGTGTGCAATTCTTATCCCACCTGGAGATAAGAATATCCCGAATAATGGTCCATAAGTTCTCTGCCGATGTCCCATACTCGGGACACTCATTCTCCATGACAATGGACCTCATGGACTCAATCATGGAATCCCACCCCTCATAAACCTTTGCTAGGATGGGCTGGTCCGTGTCTGCATACTGCAACAAAGAAATGATTGGCTCCATGATCTTAATAGTAAGATCCACCGTGTCCCACCAACCATCATTTAACACCAAGTCCTTCACCTTTTGTGAAGCAGCCTGATCCGTCTTTCTCCAAAAAGCCCAAAACTCTGAAATAACCATGGACCCAAGAGCGGTTTTGACCTCCCTCAACCTCTTGAGCATGATGAATGAGGAAGCAAACCGAGTATCTGCAATCTTCAGCAATGAAAGCTGTGTGTACTGTTTGTAGATGGTGAGGGCATTTGTGTGGTTTTGTACAAAGTTACGGATATGGCGTGCATCCTCAATAAGGTTGTCAATCCATGCCACATCCGAAGCAATGGCTTTCAGTGCTAAATTCAAGGAATGGACAATGCAAGGTGTCCAAAAAACCTGTAAGAGCAATAAAAGCATGTATCAATGACTCTACAACACTAACATTGCAATGACCAAATTCAAACAATGAGAAAATTAGAAATGAAAGGTGTCCAAAATGAACATACCTGTGGATATTTAGCTTCCACAATCATGCCAGTAGCCTTGCAAATAGGTGCATTGTCCGTGATGATTTGTACACACGACTCAACACCCACTTCTTCAATTGTTTTGATGAATAAATCACCCATAAATTGTGCATCCTTGTATTCGCCAAGAGCATCCACCGCTTTCAAGAACACCGGTCCATTTTGGGAAGATACCATGAAATTGATGAGTGGATGGCGTGCGGGATCCGTCCATCCATTAGAAACAATACTCACACCAGATGAGGGCCATGTTGATCTAATTGGCTCAAGAATTTTATCTACCTCCTTCTTTGCTTTAACCAACAATGTGGTACTAAGCTTCTCTGAACCAAGAGGCACATAACCATTTGGAGCTCGTTCCAAGATAGTTTTAACCGTCTCAAAATACAATGGTGACCGTGCAACATTGAATGAAATGAAGTTGAGGTAGAAGAAAAATGCAATAGTAAGGTCTACCTCTTCTCGCGCCTCTTTTTGGAAAATCCTATCCATTGGACCACCTATAGATTGCCTCTTTCTTGTTTGATAAGTATCCCCACGCCCACGCCCATGAATGCTAGGTGGAAATGGAGGCTTGGTGCTAGAGGACTTCCTCAAGAATGGAAGAGGATCATCCTCTTTTTTCTTGCTTGCTGCTGCCACCTTCCCTAAGCCAACATGATCCTCTCTTTCCATATCCCTCCTTTGGTGAACAGTCATCGCTTTGCATGAAGAAATCCCACAAGAAGGAAGGGCCAACAAATGGCCCTTAACTCAGAAATATGTGCTCATGAACTCATGCTTGCAAAAATTGCCTCCTCCACCAAGCTTTGCCCCGGGTCCATCTTTCCTTGTCACATACTTCCACAAAGGGTATTTTTTTTCTTGGGCTTGCTGTCTTGCTAAAACAGGGTTAAGTGGAGCCATAGAATGAGCACCACTAGCAGTCGATGGAGCACTTGACGGAGGAGGAGAACCGTTTGTGCTTGGTGGAATAGGAGGGGAGGCCCTAGATGGTGCATTTCTCCCTCTCCTTTGCCCCCTACCTCCTGCCCTAGCTGATTGAGACATTCCTTTTCTTTTGTGATGGTTGAGCTTGCAATCCTCTCCACAAATCCACCGGAATGCACTTGGAATTGCTTGGAAACAATGGATAGCCTTCAAATCTCCTTCAAATCTCCTTCACCTGCACATACAACTCACTCTCAACCAAATGCTTCCTTGCAAATGACAAAAAGAAAGGCAAAATTCTGTTTTTAAGTGAACCCGGACGCCTTTTTCCGCCAAAAATGTGTCCCGTTTTTCGGGTTCGTGTCCGACAGTCGGGGCATGTTGTAAATTCATGTCCGATTCTTTTTTAGGACGTGTCTCGATTTCGGATTCGAAGTAAGGTTGAATCGGACACGAATTCATATCGAATCGTGTCCGATTCGACCGATTCGGGACACGGAGGGGGTTTCATATGAATCCAGTTTCTGAGGTAGCAAGTTGATACAAAAGAAAAATGTACAAGGAGAGTGGATAATATCATGTTTGGAGGGAAACAATTTATAGTGGGAAAACTTGTTAGATTGGGATATTCCTTTTGTGTTGTTGGTGCATGCAAAGTGTTTTATACTTGTGGGCCAAAGGGTTTAGTGTTTTTTGCAGGTAGAATAAGATTAAAAACCCTCAATTTCCCCTATATTTTTCCTGTGGCTTTGGTTTCAACAACTCAAAGAGGCTTTGGTCATGGAACTCATAGCAGGAGAAGTAGCGGAGTGAGAGGAGAGCGTGAAGAAAATCCCTAGAAATATCTCACTGTTTCTCCTCTTTGGAAGTATGTCATAGAAATGGGAAAGGAGAAAAATTCAAGTGGAATTTGCTTTTGGAATTACAATAAGAGTAATTTTACAAGGTCATATAGAAGGGAGAAATCATGTTTTCTCATCTTCTTAGGAATGGAGTTGAGTTTTGTAAGGCTTTCACCTTTGTTATAGGGGTTTGTTGTAGGGGTCTGTGTAACCAAGGGTAGGATTTAGGTACCGAATATGGGTATGCATGTCCTGTACATGGTATGGGCATGCATATGTATATCTTGTAACGATATGGGAATGAGTACATGCCCTGAAGTACCTTGAAGTACCCTACCTTGGTTGAGGTATGATACCTCGATTTTGGGTACTTCACAACAGTTTTATGCAAAAGGAAACCAAGTATCCAACATATTCTGAAGCAACGACATGGAACATTGGTCCTTGAGTACTTCTACTCAGCTATGCTGTTTTTAATTTTGTTAACTAGGGTTTTAACTTGAATTTCTGAAAGTAAAACCACAACTTCAAAATGTACTCCCAAACAATATCCCAATACTGAAAATAACTTTAAGCAAGATGAACACAAGAATTTTGGTCAAAGATCGGGCAAAACCCCACAAGCTTGGGGAAAACCCTAAAAAGAAGATTTTTCATTAAGAGCAAACTCAGAAAATCTTTACAATGAATTTTTCTCTTTCTTTTAACCCTTACTGACAAAATTTCTCAAAACAGAACAGCAGCAAAACTACCTCGAAATCTGTGCCAAAAAGTACTGTACAGCTGCCCACATGTGTTGTACGGTACTGTACGGCCTGCACACTTTCTGCCCTCGATTTCTGTGCCCACACATGCCTGCAATTAATGCTGTAGGGTCTGCATTTAATGTGCAGTCATTTCTTGGGATTTGAGCCACGTTTCTTGGGATTTGAGCCCACACATGTGACTCATAAATGCTGCTGTACGGCTGCTGCAAACTGCCTAGGGATGTGTGCTGCTCCTTTCTCTTGGAAATCGTGCCCTTCTTTGCTTGGGAACTCTTCTTGGTCTTCAATCTTTCTCTTCCTCTCTTTTGATGGTGAGTGTTCTTCATTTGTCTCTTTGTCTTCTTTTATACTTTAATTTTCATCAACTAACCCTAACTACCAAAGAAACTGCTTAATCAATGGCTAGGATTAGATTAGGAGATCTAGGGTTCACAATAGATGCACTTTTCTCAATTAATAATTAATTAAAAAATACATCACTTAAGTGACCCACTTTTATAAAGTAGAAAATCACTTTCACTTTATTTACATAAACGTCGCTTTGTTACATAAATACACAAAGAACAAAAATTTTCTGGTCCTCCTCATCACACCCACACCAAAAATATGGGAGGACCTCCAGAGTTATCTTTTTCAACACTCAGCTCACCTCTGCCAGATGCTCTCTTTTGAATCCCAATTCTCTTCTCTTGATTTTGCGTTTGCTAAGTACGCTTATCTTTCATCCACCATTTGGGATGCCTTCCTCAAGTCTTATCCCTTCGTCACCCGATCCTCTTGCCCCAAACCCGGATCTTGTCTTGTGAACAATTGGTATGACTCAGATTGAAAAGTACTCCATTTCTAGCTTCGACGTGCCTTCTCCCGTGATCTCCCCTCTTACCCTGGCCTTAAAGCCTTTTACTGTTGCCTCCTCTGCCACAAGAAACACCTCTTCATCTAACGAAGGAGACGTACATTCTGCGCTTCCCTTAGACTCTCTTCGAAACACTTTTGGTGCACCGTTTTCCCATGCCACTTCCCCCTTCCATCCGATCTTGGTCCCACATCCATGTTTGCTCATACCTCCACTCTTTATGATATCCCCATGCAGCCCCTAATTTAGGTTACCTCCCCACCCTCCGCATGCTATTTATTCTCATCTCGAGACATCCAAGAGGTAGTTTGGGTAATGAAAACTAGTAAAGCAATGGATGAGGAAGGCTTCCAGGCAGAGTTCTTCAAGCACGGTCTCCATACTTTGGATAACTATTTGGTTGACCTCTTCAACCACGTAGTCTGTTTAGGTTTCCCAACGACATGGTCACACCATACCATCCGCCCGATAAACAAATCGGGTCCCATCATAGATAATAATTACAGAACGATCCTGGTAGGCCGCACGTTCCCAAAGCTCTACACGACGATCCTCGATATGAAGCTTTCTGGAGAGCTTGAAGAGAGACGCCTTAGAGCAAGAGGGTAGGCATGATTCATGCCCGCTCATTAGACCATTAATCACATTTTCACCCTTAGAGATATTATTGAGGAGGCACGACACCACTCTTAGAAAGTCTATTGTTGCTTTGTAGATTTTCAGAAAGTTTTCGATTTTGTCCCTCGGGAGCTCCTATTTTAGAGGCTCAGAGACATTGGCATATTCAAGACCCTACTGGTAGCCATTATGCGCCTATATGAGTCGATCCTTGGTCGTCTTCGCACAACTCATGGAGTATCATATTTTATCCGGAGTACCATTGGGGTTAAACAATGTTGCCCCTTGTCCCCCACATTATTTGGGATCTATATTGATGAGTTGGAGGTTTTTCTCCACAATCATATCTAGGGCAAGGATGGATGTCTCCCTCACTAGGTTTTGATATCTATTCTACTTTTTGCGGATGATGTGGTTTTCCTAGCCTCATCTCCAGCAGGGTTGCAGAGACAGATGCCCTTGCTCTTTGCATCCCTCTAGGCCAGTTTAGAGTAGGATCTCATAGTTTGTGGGTAGGGGCTAATCACCAGATTTTGATCGGTTGGACAGGATTTGCCAGCTCTGCCACCTCTAGGAGATTGAGATTGAGGAGCACTTCATTTTTTGCTGCCCCATTTACTACGAGGTTAGAGGGAGGTTCCATTGCCTATTCAGAGAGTCCCAAACTCTCTCTAGTTTCTTCAAATTCCCAGATTAGAGATGTTTGGCCCATTTCGGCTTCGTTCTCAGTCCATCCAGCCACCTTTGAAACCAACCTCCACTCAATGTATCGCTTCCTTTTTCACAGTGCTCCCTTTTGTTCAGGGCACCAAGAGACATATGAACATCGACCTGAGCCCCGACCCTAGATCAGTATGGCCTCGGAGGACCACCCACACTTCATAGAGACCCCAACAACATTGCCAGTCTAGACCTCACACCAGCAGTCGGGGGAGATCATCTAGATGCCAGCGGTGGGCCTCCTCCTCCATTCAACAACATAGTACGCCATCCAACTCCTCTTTCGGGACTTCCTCTATTCAGTCCTCTATCTTGAGCTTACTCCATTCGGCCTTAGATGCTAGGAGAGATAGATCTAGTAGGTTGTGAGACACACGCTACATTTCTCATTGCTATCTTCCAGATCCATGTCCTGGATCAGCTTGTATTGCTCATCTTTCTTCTCGAGGGGCCTCCCGCCCAAGATCCTAGAGATTGTTTTTGCATGATTTAGTTCATTTTTGCTTTCTACATACTTTTTCTTATAGGAGATGCTTTAGTGCTCCCACTTGATATTGACATCATTGTAACCAATAGTCTCTTTGACCTATATTAGTCGTCACTTGTTGAACATTAATAAAATTATCTTATCTTGTCTTGTATTATCTCCAAAGCGGGGTCTTCAACCTTACCAAGTCCACAAGCAACCTGCAACCAAGCAATGCCTTCAAACGCGTTGGAAACCCTCAATGTTGCCCACTTAGCACACGAACCGCTCAAACCATGTCCACTTGAAAGATGAATCAATCACCATGCCCAGTTGTCGATAGGCCCTTCCTTTGCATATGTCATAACTCATAAGGCAACAAACCCATGAGGAGGGTTTCCACAATGTAACCATTTGGGCCAAGATAACCCACACATAGCAAGATGTCCTTCAAAAGGCTTTAAGTAAGATATCTCAACAAGGCATGTCCATAAAGTATAAACCAAAGCAAGGCACACCCTAACATCCTTCAACTGCATTTTCTCAACATCCTTCAACCGCATGTTGTCTATGGACCATAAGTAATGTATCCAACAAGTCAAAAGTTCGCTCCACCAAAGATCATTACAAGCAAACCCCATGGCCTATTTCAATCTAAAATATGCTCCAAAGAAGGGCTGCTTCACCAACAAAGGCCTCCTCTAAAACGGATCACATGTTGATTTTTATACATAAGTCTTATCCAAAATCATCAATCCTCCTCTATATGTGCTGGTCTGAGCCTTGAGGTAACCCTAAGCGAAACAGGCAGAGGTAGTGCTGAGGCCAAAACAGGGCAGATCTGAAGCATGTGCTAAGGGCTGACTGAGGTAAGGTGCGCTGGCGCTGAGGCTGCCTGCGGCCTGTCGAGGAAGGATGAGATCAGATCCAAGAGTGAAATGGAACCCCCTCTAGACCAGTGACTGCCTACAAATTTTCTCTAGTGCTGCGATTGAGGTAAATCCACCTTGTTGGGCACATTTGAGGGAAATCTATAGGCTGGCTGTCTCCAAAATTGGGGTCTCCTCACTGCTAAACTGATTATACTGTTGATGCTACAGGAATTGAATCTGAAACCACATGTCTTGATGCTGTAGGTGCTTGTTAGACTACACCAACTGCTACAGGAGGTCTGATTCAGACTCAAAACAATCTTCCATGGCTGAGGCATCACTTTATTACTGTCATAACTGCCCAGAATGTTTGCTGTTGCACAGATTGCATGGAAAATAGGATTTACTACATGATTTTGGTGTAGATTTTGACCACTGGCTGCTGTGTACAGGTCCGTGTCTTCACTTGCTTCTCGCAGGCTGTGGCTGCCACTATGCCAAGAGTTCCCAGGTTGCTGTACAATGTTTGCTATGAGGTTCCCCATTTCCCAGAACTGGTATAGGAGCGCTTTAGGGTTGAAAAATGCCCGAAATGCTGGAATCTTTACACCTCATGCTATGCCCAGGAATCTTTATCATCCTCAGAACCCAGTCTAGGACATGGCCCACTTCTGCTGTAGAGTACACACATGCAGAAATGGGGGTAACAGACCCTATTGACATTCTCAACATGGATAGTTGTTTAAGTAATTAAAAAATTTGGGAGTTTGGGATTGGAGGAGTATAGGTACTTGAGAGAGGAATTGAAAGAATTAAAGAATCAGGGAATTCTTCTCCGACAAGGGTGGCGAGGCAAGTCGACTTTGACTAGTGCGCGTCATCCAGGGGGTTCGAACTAGGCACTTGTCAACATAAGATAAGATAATTTTATTAATGTCCAACAAATGACCACAAAAGTAGGTCAATGGGACTAGATAATACATCCAGTATGACTGCAATGTGGGAGTGCAAATGCAGCTCCTAGAAAGTGCTGAAATTAAGACAAAATAAGATAAAATAAATATACAAGTAGTAGTAAATCCTCATAAATATGTATAAAACTGTATCAAAGGTACGAGATGCAAAATACAAAGTAAGTTTGTATCAAAGGTACGAGATGCAAAATACTGTATCTAATCTTTCAAAACTATATATATATATATATAAATTAGACCTAGTGATTAGTTGTGTGTGTGTGTGTGTGTGTGTGTGTATATATTAGACCTAGTGATTAGTTGTGTGTGTGTGTGTGTATATATATTAGACCTAGTGATTAGTTGTGTGTGTGTGTGTGTGTGTATACACACACACATACAACACACAACCTAGTGATTAGACCTAATATATATAGGTCTAATATATATATATATATATATATACAACTAATCACTAGGTCTAATATATATATATACACACACACCTAGTGATTAGACCTAATATATATAGGTCTAATATATATATATATATATATATTGATTAGACCTAGTGATTAGTTTAGTTAGACACTTATCTAGGCTGCACTATATATATATATATATATATTGATTAGACCTAGTGATTAGTTTAGTTAGACACTTATCTAGGCTGCACTTTTTCCCTTTCTTTATCTTACTTTCAACATTTCCTAGGAGCTGCTTTTGCACTACCACATTTTATTCACCATGGGTGTGTCTTTTAGTCCCATTGACCTACTTTTTCTGATCATTTGTCAGAGATTAATGAATTTATATTATTTTATCTCCTACTTCGGGCTGGTGCCTTACACTTAGTGGATTGGTGTAAAATTTTAATACACCACATCCCTTATTTGTAACACCATCTCATTCAAGTGAATTCATTTTTATTCTTTTGCCTAAGGGCACCTATACTTTTTTGCTCTACTTGCGGTGACTTTTTCTTGGTAATGATCAAAGTATCTTTGTGAAATCTTCTTGTGATCCATGTTAAGGGCTTGGATTAGGGTTTGTTAAAGAGATTATTATATATCTACCATCTCTTATGTCTCAACACTAGTGATATTTCTGTAACAAAGAATGCACTTCGAATCTTGCATGATCTCTTCATAGATTGGGGTGTTTGTTTTGCACCCTGGTATGCACTTAATGCAAATGTATGCATCAAAGCACTTGGTGCAGGTGTGGGCATCCGGCCAATACTGATCTATAGTTTTGGGTTCCCTCAACTTGGCGTGTGAGCTCAATGATAGTCATCAAGACATGTCCTCAATCTTTATCTTTGGAGATGGTTTCTTCTCCCATAGATTGAGGATAAATAAATTTTTCTATTGTTTATATAAGACTAATAGGAGCCGCATTTAGTTTATAATTTTTTCGCTATGGGAGAGAGCACCATAACCTTATGGCCTTGTGGTACAGTTGATTGTGATAATTGAAAAATTCTTTAGCCCGGTTTCAATAATTGAATGGGCAAAGCACTGTGCCTTTCCCTTGTCTAGGGAAAGGCATCACCAAAAAGTTTTAGTTATGTTATATGTTAAGAAGCTCTAATTATTTTTAATTCATTCTTAAGTATTTCTTTCAGTCACAACGGTGTTCTCTTGTTAAATGTTGATTGCTTATTGTTACAACAACGATTTTTTTAGTAAGATATCTCTCCTTATATATATATATATATATATATATATATGCATGCTTTTAAGTGTGGAAGTTGAGAGAGTAGAAGAAGAGTTATACTTTTAAGTGTGGAAGTTCAGATAGTAGAAGACTTGGGCATAAGAAATATGATTGTTATGGTTATTCATTGTTTAGATTTGTCACTTCATATTATAATTGCCAGAATTCAGTTTACTTCTTTTACATGAAACAAACAATAATATTTGAGAATCTAAAAGATATGCTGATCTCTTGGCTTTCAGTGTGATGGAAGCTGTCATTGCAAAGTTTTGTCAGTTGACTCCACAAGAGAGATGTAAAAGGTAAAAATACTTATCATCAAATATTTGTGATGAAACATTTTAAGATATATATTTTTTTTCAATTTTACAAAGGTCTGTTTTAGCAATCAAAGACTAACAAATTAATTATGTTGATGGAAACAGGAAACTCGAAAGCCTTGAAGTAAGCTAAATGTCTTTTTTTTGCTTCTTCACATTTTGTTTTGTTTGCTTATTCCAACATTTTGTAATAAAGAAAGTAATTATTGAGCTATTCCTAAAATGTTAAGTTGAGCATGTATAGTATTGGCATAAATAATTTTCCTTTCAAGTTTGTTAAACTTGTGATATTCATCTTTCTATGTAGGTACTAAAGAAAACATTTAAGAAGTTGGACCATAATGTGAACATAGACGATTTTTTAGGGGAAAGGTAGTAGATTATTTATTGAATCTGTTGACTATAAGTTGCATCTTAAACTTTTTTAAAGTTCATGGGCGCTAACATTATTGTCTCTCTATGCTCTTTTACAAATGCAGGCCAGAAAAGATACAGGTAATTATTTCCTTGAAGCTGTGAATGGCCATAGACTTATGGTTACATTAGGCATGGAATTGAGTAATTCATTAGTTAATGGTGATAAAAATCTTTATAATAAGTGAATTAAGTGACTTGACACTGAGTGATTATTACTATTTTTTTGGTTCAGGAGCTTCATAATGAGTTGGCAAGGATCCAAACCAAAGTCTTAAATTTACGAGAAAAAACATGGTTAGTTTTATGGCCATATCTTTCAATGAATATTATAATCCTTGTGAAGTGGTATACAAACACATCAAAATAGTAAGTACATTTTGTTCATGGATGGCATACAAGGTATGCAAGTGATGTTTAGGTTCACTAGGTGGCGTATTATGTTGGGTTAAGCTTTCACCAAAAAACAATTTGACAATTCACAAAAAACTATTATACACATTTAATATCCTAACGTGTGAACTTAGGCATTTCGTTTAGGAACATAGTACAAAGTTGCAGAAATACTACCTTTCTAAAGAGCATGACTGTTGTGAATTTTCAATGATTCATATGAAATAAATTGATTATTTGAATAATCAATCATCTGTTCTTATATATTATAAGAAATCTCTACAAACTTTTTTAGAAATTTGCTGAATCTTAAATAATAGGAAGCCACCTATCAAACATCAGGTTTGCAACTATCAAAACAAACGATTGAAGATTCAAGAGTGTAGACATTGCATATCAGAGTCCTATATCAAATTGTCAACTAAAAGGATAGTAGATCTAGTAAAAGAGAAACCCCAAAATACAAATCAACACACTAAAATCTGTAGCAGCAATTTCATTTCTTTCTATTATACTAAAAGAAATATTAAATCTTCTCTACTCTTCTCACACAAATAGCTCCTTGCAACCTCACATTGATTACTCATCAACCTAGTGTGCCCTCCTCTCCTCTAGGATTTATGTAACAAGACAAAAAGAGGTTACAAGCAGGACTAAGAATAAGTATAGCTTCAAGAGTGGCGCACTCCATATGCTCATGTATGCACTTGAATCTTTTCCAATTGGTTTGCCCCACTTTATTGCCATGAATAGGAGATAAACATCCTAGGTAAATGTGCCTCTAATGCATAGGATTAATGCGCCATGCATGAAGTGTATCTCTGAAAGTAATTGTGCCATGCATGAGGGAATCTCTCCCAGAATAGTGCATTGCATGCAAGTGGTAACTCCTATAATAAATGTGCTTTGCATGCCTAGTTAAATGCATGTCTTCAGAATTGAGCATGCATGCATGAGAATCTCTCATAAGGTGTGCCCTGCATGTGCTTACAATAGCTGGGATGCATGTCTTCATAATTGATCGTGCATACATTAGAATCTCTCTCACAAGATGCACCCCAGATGTGCTAACAATTGCTGGAAACCATACCCTTGAATAACTTTTAAAAACAAGATTTATTGAATTCATTAAAATCTGTGCACGTTGTTAATGATAGTAAAGGACAATTTCAAAATGGTTAACATTGTGAAATAGCTCTAGATAGGTTACTTGGGTTTGGTTAATTTATAGCACTGAGAGTAGTGAGGTGCTCTCAGCCCAGTATGGGGGAGATGTTGTTACGTTATGTTACATAACATAATGTTACCAAAAATAAAAAGTAATTAAAAAAATTCATGTTGGCTAATAACTTATCACAAATAAAAAGTAATTAAAAAAATTCATGTAAACTCATAAAATAAAAAAATTAAAACCATCATAGATTTATCTTAAACCTAGATCTATTGAGGACTGAGAGGGATCCAATTTCTTGAGGTGTAATTTTTTTCGTGTAAAAAATTTAAAATTAAAAAAAAAAAAATTTACACCTCAAGAAATTGGATCCCTCTTGGTGCTTAATAGATCTGGGTTTAAAATGGATTTATGCTAGTCTTAGAACAATTGAAGCATTGAAGCTAAGCACTTTATGATGTCTCATGGATGATGTTGTTACGTTATGTTACATAACATAATGTTACCAAAAATAAAAAGTAATTAAAAAAATTCATGTTGGCTAATAACTTATCACAAATAAAAAGTAATTAAAAAAATTCATGTAAGCTCATAAAATAAAAAAATTAAAACCATCATAGATTTATCTTAAACCTAGATCTATTGAGGACTGAGAGGGATCCAATTTCTTGAGGTGTAATTTTTTTCGTGTAAAAAATTTAAAATTAAAAAAAAAAAAATTACACCTCAAGAAATTGGATCCCTCTTGGTGCTTAATAGATCTGGGTTTAAAATGGATTTATGCTAGTCTTAGAACAATTGAAGCATTGAAGCTAAGCACTTTATGATGTCTCATGGATGAATCCCTCAAGTGCACCATTTATTTTTACTTGTTATGAAGGCGAACCTATACTCTATCTAGTAGGTGAGAAACACAACCGACTTTCAAGCATTGTCTCCCCTGGAAGCTGAGCCTAGATAAAGTAAGAGCTAGACTATAGAGAGCAATCATTCAATGGTAAGAAAGAGAAGAACTTCCCTTCTACTGTCTTGCTAATCAAAACATTTCCGAAACTGGTAGAAGTGCTTAAATTTGTTAGTTTATGTCTATGTAGCACGGGAACCGCTCCCGGCTTTTTGGAAACTCGTTCCTGAAGTTCCGACGTTCCAGGGAACTTATAGGAAACTTTCCAAATCCAATGGGAACCGTTCCAGATGGTTGGGAACTTATTGGGAACTTTTACCCTCTAAAATTGGGAACTTGGGGACTTTTTTTGCGTGTTTCCTTCACTAGGATCTTCCACACATTCATGATCGCCACGTAGGTTGTTAACACCATTCTTATTTCCTCACAACCATACTTTTACATGGTTGACTCAGAATTTTTTCTCCACAAAACTAAGTTGCAATAAAAGTCTATTTTGTGCTACCTTGTTGAGTTGGTGCACTGATCTCTGTCTACCACCCATGCTAGAGTATTCACTTGTCTCTACGCTGAATTGCAATTACTGCTAATTAATAATAAATGTAAATCTATTTTGATTTTTTATATATTAAATAAAAGAAAGTAAATTTATATATTTTCCTATTTACTTTATGAATAAAAGAATAAACTTTTAAATAATTGAAAATAGTTTTAAATCTTACTTTAAAACTAAATTCATATATTACATCTAAATAAAAATTATATTGATTTTTATTTTATAATAATTTAAATTTGATTTTTTATACACCTTTGCAAATACCCTAGCATAGAATGTCCTGTAAACATATAATATTCTAATACATTTTAATCAAAGTTGACACAAAACTGAAAACTTACTCTATACATATAGCCACAAATATAGTGACTATAACTTCTAAACGTTTCCACTTTAGAAAGAGTCTACCTTATATAATCAATGACGTGGATGGTAATCTTGATTTTATTGCCATTTCCATTTGCTAAGAGGTTCTAGTTACAATTGTAATATAAGAAATAAGCTAAGTCATCTGGTTCTCATGTTTTTTAAATTTTTTATTTTTTAATATATATTACTGCTATTCCCAACCTGCCGTTTCTTGCAAATTTGGGGGAAACATCTAGACGTATCCGATACTCGTACCCACGTTCCCTACGTTCCCATGTTTCGGAAACTTGTGCAACATAGGTTTATGTCTGGTTTTCTAGTCAATGTTTACATTGAAAGTTGAGGGATTGAACCCCTTGGTCTTGCCAATTGAAGTGTGGTGATCCTAATTAGAAGTTTGGGGTAGGAAAGATACATATATTGATCTTGCTCTTTGAAGGCACATTCTTTTTAAAGAATATTTTGAGAAGAAAAAGAGTGGTATATCCCAAGGGAATGGAAAGATACAAGTGGGAGACGGATGATGCAACCTTTGATTGACACAAATGTTAGGGCAAGGGGAAATAGTGTAGAAATTTCTATGGTCTTTGACTTTTAAAGCAAAACAGAAATTTTACCTTTTTTACTAGAGCTTTTCTAGATCTTAAACCTGTGAAGTTCAGGCTTTGGGATGTTATGAAATATAATATAAAACAACCACAAAAAGATACAATATTTCACTCTCTAACAATCCAATTTTCTATGAAATTCAAGGAGAAAAGAAACCAAACTGTCTTGATAAGTTTTCATCCCTCTAGAGCAACTTATCATACATAAACCAGATTTGAAAATTCACTTTTACAGTAGTTATAAGTTATAATAGCAGCAAAACTACAGAGATAGCAGTGGCAAAACAACTGATGATGTCAAATCACTCAACAGATTTTCAATGATGACGATGTCAAATCACTCAACAGATTTTCTGTTTAATTATGTCAAATCAACAAGACATATATAGCTGTAAATAACAATACATGTAGAACATAGATGGCTGAAAATCAAATCTTGAAATTGCACGAGTTTTAGATAGCTGGAATGTGCGTTAACATGCTCAAGATAAAGTTCATGTACATACCATAGCCTTCTCTCAAGGATAGTACAAACCAATTGCTCTCCAAAACCCTAACCAGGGAAAACAAGAAAAACCCTAGCTCAACCAAGGAGCTCCACCATGTAAGAATCACTCCAATAAGTCCTCCAAGGCAAGACGTTCTCTTCTCTTCTTCTTATGCTTTTTTTTCACTAAATATACTTTAGTGTTTTATCAAAAAACCCTAATTTCAAACCTTGAAGGGATAAATCCTAACCCTAGACTTCAAGATGCTCCAAGATGCTTCAAGAAGACCATGAAACCCTAGTGACTCGAAGAGATAGAGAGAGAGAGAGAGAGAGAGAGAGAGAGAGAAGACTAGTGTGCCTCTTCTAGGTCACATATAAACACCACTATGATATGAATGATCATATCCAATGTCTTCTTCTTCACAAGAGAAAACCTCTTCACATATCCAATGTCCATTCCTCTACTTTTCATATAGAAATGAAGCTTACAATGTACTTCATACCAGGTCTAGTGGCTATAAGATATATCAAGCTCCCCACAAGCTGCTTGTAGACTGAGTCACTGCCTGTAGACCGAGTCATTAACTGCCTTACGAGTTGGTCTTGGTCGAAAGGTTCAACACTTTAGTTGTAGATGAGATTTTGCAATTTTTCATTCTAAACTTGTTAAGCAAACTCCCGCCATATTTTATTTGTAAGATAAAAATGCTACTACCTATTTGCTAAACTTCTACACCTAGATAGTAATTTGGGAGGCCTAAATCAATCATGTGAAAAGCTTTACTTATATTAGATTTGATTTGTTTAATGGCACTTGCCTCACTACCTGTAAAAATGACATTATCTACATAGATGACTAGTATAATGATATCATTACCAATGCTTTTGATGTATTGATTGGAATGTAAAGGAGTTTGTTGGAAACCCTGTTCATCCAAGTATTTGTCAATCTTAATGTATCGTGCCTTGGGTGCTTTCCTTAGGCCATATAGTGTCTTGTTCAGTTCGCAAACAAGATGTTCCTTTCGTGAAACTTGAAATGCCAGTGGTTCATACATATGGACCTCTTCCTCTAAATCTCCATTAAGGAAGGTGCTCTTCACGTCCATTTGATCTATCCAAATTGTGCTTCCATATTTGCCGTAGGAGCAAAGGTATCAAAATCAAAGCCCTTTCCTTGAGAGAACCCTTCTGCAACCAACTATGCCTTGTACTTGTCAAGTGTGCCATCTAGCTTGTACTTGATCTTGTACACCCATTAGCAATCAATGGGTTTCTTCCTTGATGGAAAAGCTATGAATCACAAGTCTAATTTTTCATCAAAATTTTATGTTCAACTATCATGGCCTTCAACCATTCAAGTTTCCCTTTTACCTCATTGAACACTTGTGGCTTGTATACTTCGTGAACATTGGCCATCAAAGCAAATTCATCTGTGTTTGGTTTTTGTTTTCTCTTACCTCTTGATGATTATCCCTTGTTCATTTTGCTTACTTGAACATCTCCAATCGTGTTGTGTCATTGTTTGGGTCTCTTCTTAGGATCCTCCTCATCCAAGTCAACATTGTCACCATGATTTGGGCCACTTGTATGTGTTTCATTTGAATGCTGATTTGGGTTATTTAGAAATTATTGGCTTGGGATTGGAAGACTTCTCAAAATGCTCAAAATCTTCCTTCCTTCCTTTCAAGTGGAGCTACCTTAATTTTAACACTTGAATCTTGATCCACAATTGGTTGGTCTACGTTAATTTTGAGCTCTAAAGAAGCTTGGAAAGGTCCAACTTACTCATCAACTATGATATCTCTACTAAAGCTCAACTATTTGGTGCTAACATCCATCAACTTGTAAACTTTATGACTATCGCTGTACCGTGTCTACTAAAGCTCAACTATTTGGCGCTAACGTCCATCAACTTGTAAACTTTATGACTATCGCTGTACCCTGTGATTGTTAGTTTGTTGCTCTTAGAGTCTAACATGGTTCTCTTCTCATTTGGAATCTGAGTATAGGCAATAGAACTAAATATCTTAAGATAACTAACTTTGGGCTTCCTCCTAGACCATGCTTCCTCGTGTCTTTTGCTTTACTACTGTTGTCTCTCAAAACTGGCATGCGTGTGTTGAAGCCCAAAAAGTGAACACACCAGCTCGATGACAACTCTCAGGAGAGAAGCCAATGTCACCACACTCCTCTCCTCTCACTTCAGGTTGGCTCTTCTGCAACTCAAGGGGGGTATCCCTAAGGTAGGATCGCTAAGGCAGGTGCAACGGAGGGCAAGGTGAATTGAAGAGGCTGCCTTAGGAAACGATTGTAACAAAAAAAAGATAATTTCGATTTGGTGATGGGAAAGATGGGAGGATCAGTCCTCGAGGAAAGGCCAGTGCCAGTATATCAGAGGAATGGAGTCAAAAGAGAGATCAAAGGGGCCTTGTGTCATATGTGACCGAGGGGGAAAGATCGCATTATTGAGCAAGCCCTGCTCAGTCTAGTGTTTGACAATCAGAAAGAGTACTTCTTCTCTAGCTGCGGGAGGTGTGCTATGCAAACCAAAGATCAATATTACACAATCAAACTAGATTAAATGTAAAAATCAATACCTGTGTATGCACGCTCACAAAGGGAAAAAGAAAGCAGATGCCAAAAGTTCTTCGCCAAAGGGAAAAAGAAGGCAGCTGCTAAGAATTCACCTTCCAATGTGGTGGATTGTCACCCTTCTATGGCCTCTTACACGAAGAAAGGAAAACGCAGAATCTGGAAATGCTCACACTCATTTAAAACATCACAAGATCATGCCACAAAAGTGCTCAGTTTATCCAAAAAAGCCCTTAGTATTTTTCATTAAGCTCACGGGAAGGAAAACTCCCAAGTTTTTTCCATCATTACAAGGGAGAAGGTTGGTCCCTTTTATAGACCCAAAAAAGCCTCTCATTCACTTTCAAAAGAATAAAAATAAAATAATAAAAAAGTGAGATCCACTTTTTTCTCAACTAAAGTCTAAGTAGACTAAAGCTATTCCTCCCTTAGCTGCCCACAAAAGGTTCGATTCATGCAACACTTAATATTTTATTCAAATGGCTACCAGTGAAACTGATACGTGGATCCAGGATCCGAATGAAGAAGTGAGGGATTGCCATCTGCGAGAGTCGTGGAGATAAACCAAACAGTGCACCATGCAGGAAGTAAACCTTAACTTAGGCTATTTGTTGAATACCTACGAAATCACAAACACCTGAAAGAAGAGCCCGAACTGCACATGGTCAAGTAGGTGGATAAATATAGCCACTTAAACCCCCACCGATGAATTAATTTTCCCACAGACTGTAACTTGAGGCACTTGGTTGAAGGTGTAACATTCGATAATCAACATATCCGAAACTAGGTGCAACCAGCTGATCGTTATGGCCAACGATACGCTTCAGACTTACAGCTGCCAGATAAAATCGCGGGTCCTCGAAATCAAAGGGAGACTTAACGCGAAATTGAGCAGTTTTGTGATCCTTCAGCACGTGACGACGGACCTCAACATAACAAATGAAATCCCTGCGATTTGGCTTGTATTTAACACCACGGATCGGCTGTCAAGAGTTTTTCGTGTTTGATCCATCCAACTGGCAGTCTAAGCTCCGATTTGCAATCAGCGAGCTGCAAGTAATGACCACGATATTAGTGTGAAACTCCACATACAAGAATGAAACCTAGGCGGCTTTCAAAAACAAATTCGTGGAACTCCGTCTGTTGTCAGCTGCGAAAATGTAATACGTAAACTCCTCGGCTCGGCTGTCGACAGAGTGACCCCCGATTAGCTATAATTTCCTTTAACTTCTTCTGTGAGTTGACCTGCTTGAAACTCGAGCTCCATTTCCAGCCACTAATCCACGTGACACTCGGGGTTAGCACCATCTGTTTTAAATCCTGGAGTGGGCGACAAACGGGCTCTCTCTCAGATTGCGATTTTGGACATGGGACCGGAGATTGCCATGGATTGAATCACAGCCTCATAGCTATCGTTGAGAGACTGTGTCGCTTTCCTCAGAAGCTCGACTGTATCTTTCACGACAGAGCCCGAACATACCTTAGTTGTTGCAGAAATGTGTATTGGGGCTAGGATCTGACGGGTTGATTCCTCTGCGATCATTACAATGATAATAAATTCAAAGATTAAGTATCCTGAATCTATTGTAAACCCTGGGAGAAAATAGTGTCCCTAGCTCTTCCATTGTCCACAACTTATCCATTGGTTTATTTTGATAGAGCAGTTCTCAGGAATGGCACATCTTGGTACTGTGAATAAGGATGGAGATCAAGGGCTTCCTCTGCAATACGCCTGTCTTCATGAATTTTTTTCTATCAAGGCTTCTAAGGATGGAAATTTCGCCTTAGGATGAATGTAGCCCACAACAACAAGACGCAGCTCCTCCCCATAGAAATCTTCATCAAATTCATGAAGAAGCCATGGTTCAATTGTCTTTTTGGTTTTTTCAAAGTAAGGATTCCATCCTATGCTCATCACCATTTTATAAATACCACGTGTAGAAAGTCCGGCCCAACCCAAGTACACCCCACATGCTTGCTGGGCAAGAGTTGATGAAAGATCATCTGCTGATAAATTGGCAGTAGGAATCCCAAGGATCTTTGAACCACGACCAAATCCCTTAATAACAGGGCCTCCAATATACAAGGGTTCAATTGGCAAACTGTTTGCTATCCAATCTTCGAATGGTGGTAGACCCCATCGTTCAGGGCTGCAAATCAAACAGACAGCTGAGCACACAGTTAGCTTCAGTGTAGAGAGGAGCTTGATTTTTAATAGATGGCACGGCTACCACCTCCATCCCGGCTGCCTTTCCAGCTGTAATACCAACCCTTTGGTTGCTTCATTCTGATATCTGATACTTTCCTCATTGCTGACAACTGGTATCATCTGTGGCTGTAGCACTCCTTGCAAAATTTATGAGCACCATTAGTAAAATCTGAGCTTTGTGAAGTACCTCTGCAAGGAAACTTGTGCAGATACATCCATAGAAGGCTTTTGAAGTGACCATGAAAGTTGATCTTTCACGGACAAATTTTAACTTTACTTTGCTTCAGCATGTTCAGCAGTGTCCCCGGTTACAATAACAACAACATATGGCCTTCTACTGCTGTACCTTTGCACCACCTTCCTTCATCTGAATCAACTGACGACAAAATGGATATGCATTTTCGAGAGGTAACAACTACCATTGTTGGAGATCTATTCAACAAATATATTGTTGCAAACACTATGTTAGCCCAAAATTTGTTGGGAACATACTTGTTTTGCATCATACATTCGACCATCTTCGTGATTGTGTGGTTTTGCTTCTCAACTTCTCCATTCTGCTATGCAATGTAGGATGTAGTGAACTGTCTTTTGATCCTGTGTTTAATGCAAAATTTATTGAATTCTTTGGAGCATAATTCTCCACCATTATTAGACGTAAGAGTGGTAATATGACAACTAGACTCTTTTTATACTAATGCTTGAAAATTTTGAAATTCATTAAACACTTAAGATTTAATTTTAGGAAATACACCCACATTTTCCTACTATAGTCATCAACAAATTGAAGGAAATACTCAACATCGGTGACTGATGCTGTGTTCATTGGTCCACAAATGTTTGCATAAACCAACTGAAGAACTTTGTTTTCTCTCCAAGCTTGTCCTTCCTCAAATGGTGCCCTGTGATGCATCCTTGCCTAGCAAGCTTTGCATGCACCGTAAATCTGCTATTGGATTTGAGAAATTCCATCTACTAGATTCTCTCATACAATTAAGAGAGGTAGGTCAAGTTGAGGTGTCCATACCCCTGATGCCAAAGTGTACTTATTTTTGATGCACTATTGGCTGCCAATGCATGCTCCTTGATCTGTCCAATGTCGACCAATATGAATAGTCCATGATCCTGCACACCAAAAGCAATAATCTTCTTGGTATCCTTGTCAACTGTGTAACATTTGTGATCACTAAAGTTGGCATCTAGTTGGGTGTAGTGTTGCATAATTTCACTAATTGATAGAAGATTAAGCTCCATGCTTGGCACATAGTACACATTAAGGAAAATCAACATTTTCTTTCCAAAGGAAATCCGTACATTTTCTTTGTTGACAATTGTGTACTCTTCCCCACCACCAAAGATTTCTGAATCCGTTGAGGAACAGGTAGTGTGAAAATTTTGCATTCCCAACTCGGTTTCAAGTTTGGTTTTTCATATGAAGTTTAATGCCCAAACCCCATCAATGTAAAATCGCATTACATACATGAAAAATAGAATTTTCTTGAAACACATGGAAAATTTTTCTTTCTTTTCTAACTTGGAAAATTATGGTAGCCAAGCCATAAATTTAACTCAGAAAAGTTTAGCCAAATTGGCTCAGGAAAAACCCCGATGGGAAAACCTAATAAGAGAGATTTTATTCTTTTCAGAGACAAATTCCAAAATTTACAACAACAGTACTTATCTCCCTGTTTTGCCTCGAATTTCGTGCCAGCATCTCACTGACAGAGCTGTACGACTGCCTCTAAAATAGTGCCAAAAATCAGACCTGTACGTACTTGCACGTGTGGCTGTACAACCTGTTTTTCTCAATTTTCGTGCAACAGTTTTACCTCGTTTTCCGTGGCAGGTGTTGTCATCACTTCACGTAGTGGGCAAACTTTCAACTTTGCTTATAGGTTAGAATTTGAGGCAACAAATAATGTGGCTGAGTATGAGGCGTTACTTCTAGGATTGGAAATTGCTAAGGACATGGGTATCAAATTGCCAAGTATAAAGGGAGACTCAGACTTAATAATTCTCCAAGTAAGAAATAAGTATGCATGCAAATGTGAAAGACTAAAATGATATAGAAATGCAATATGGGATACAATGGAATTCTTTGATGCATTAAACCTTATTGAGATTCCTCGAGATTAGAATTGCATGGCAGATAGACTAGCAGTAGCAACATCAACACTTCAGCCATCCGAAGAATTGTTAAATGGAAATGGTACACTAGAGATAAGTTTTAGACCACCTGTTTCGGATAATGTACACCATTGGCAGGTTTTTCAGAGTGATGAACAGATCTTGAGATTCATCCACAATGTGGAGGAATTTTCAGATTTTCAGGGCAGCTTTCAGGAGGAAGGTAAAGAGTATCAGGAAAAAGATGATCAGTTCAATCCTATCCCTAGGGGCTTTGTAGCATTAGAGCATGGTTTTGATCGACAGGACAGATGTAAGAATAAAAGGGAAACGATCAAACTTGGGGAATATATAGAAATAAACAGCGGAACAGACAAAGATCCAAAAGTAATAAAAATTGGAAAAGAAACTTCAGAAAAAGAACGGATTGAGTTAATTAACTTGGTAAGGGAATATAGGGATGTTTTTGCATTCACATATGATGAACTTAAGGCCCATTGGGATGATGTATTTCAACATACCATCCCCTTGAAATAGGAATTCAAAGAAGTTAAGTCATTTCGGCGAAAACTGAGACAGATAAATCCAAAGATGGCACCCATAGTCAAGAAGGAATTAGAAAAGATGTTGGCAGCAGGAATCATCCAGCCAACAAGACATTCGAATTGGTGCTCAAATTTGGTGGTAGTTAGAAAAAAGAATGGTTCAATCAAGATCTGCATTGATTTCAGAAATCTAAATACATCTTGCCTAAAAGATAACTACCCATTGTCGAACATGGAAACTCTTCTCCAGAGAGTAACAGGTTCAGGAATAATGACCATGTTGGACGAATTCTTCGGATATAACCAAGTTTTAATTAATAAGGAGGATCGACATAAGATTACCTTCACAACCTGGGGTACTTTTGAGTACATCAGAATGCCTTTTGGTTTAACAAATGCAGGAGCTACTTTTCAACGCGCTATGGATTACGCTTTTAAAGAGCTGGTTGGGAAAATAATTGAGATATATCAGGATGACTTGACTGTCTTTTCCAAGGAAATGACTGATCATGTCAAACAATTAAGACAAGTTTTCGAGAAATGCCGAAAATTTGGCATATCACTCAATCCAGCTCAATCAGTACTTGGTATTGATGAAGGCAAACTGTTAGGCCACATAATAACTAAAGGTGGAGTTAAAGTGGACCTTGAAAGAGTAGAGGCCATAAAGAGAGTACCTTTGCCAAAAGATCTAAGAGCCCTCTAGTCATTCAACGGTCATATTAACTTCATAAGGAGGTTCATTCCGAACTTAGCAAAATTAATGAAACCATTGCAAAAACTCTTAAGAAAGATGCTAAGTTCATTTGGACAGATGAAGGTAGAGGTGCATTCAAATGCATCAAAGACAGCATAGCGAAAGTACTGGTTTTGGTCAGCCTTGATTATACCAAAGATTTTCAAATTTTCTCATTTGCATCAGAGGACACGATTGTGGGGGTGTTGCTACAAAAAAATAATGAAGGTTTTGAGCAACCCATTTCATTCATGATTAGAGCATTACAAAACTCCGAGTTAAAAGATACCCTAATGGAAAAGCAAGCCTATGCATTAGTGAAATCCCTTACATTTCAGAACATATGTCGGCTATTCTAAGATAATTGGTTATGTGCCACATGCAGCAGTAAAAGATATATTATTCCAGCAAGATTGCTTGGGGATAAGAGGGAAGTGGGCGTAAAAAATCCAAGAAAATGACTTAGAAATTAGACCCACTAAACTCATTAAGGGACAAGGCCTTGCAAAGATGTTAACTCAGGGAAATGAGGAAGCCTTGGGAATGGTGTGTCAGAACAGTTTGCTAGAACGTGTCAGGTTAGCAGAGCTTCAACAATTAGAATAATGTGAATGGTACACATATGTCATTTTCTTCCTAAACAACCTCACATGCCCAAACCACCTGGTAGGACATAAGAGATGAGCATTGAGGTTGAGGGCCACTAAGTATTGCATCACCCAAGATGGACTAGCCTGGAGAAACCCAGATAGATTGATTCTTAGGTGTGTCGATGAACCAGAGTCCAAAAAACTCTTGGTTGACTTTCACTCGGGATTTTGTGGTGGTCACTATGCAGCTAGAACTATAGCCCACAAGATCCTCCGAGTAGGCTATTACTGGCCAAGTATATTTTTTAGATGTGCACAAGCATGTTAGGAATTGTCAAGAATGTCAATTTTTTGTCGGGAAACAAAACCTAGCAGCCTTACCTTTGAAACCAGTAATAGTTCAAGCCCCTTTCCAGCAGTGGGGTCTTGAATTCATCGGTCAGTTTAAGGATGACTCAAGCAATGGTTATTCATGGATCATTACTGCAACCGATTATTTCTCAAAGTGGGTGGAAGCAATTCCCACCAAGGCGGAAATTGACACTGTGATCATGGCCTTTCTTGAAGATAAGATTATCACAAGGTTTGGTGTGCCCACGAAAATAACAACTGATAATGCCAAAACATTCAGCTCAGCAAAATTCTCAGCATTCTGTTTCAAGTACGACATTATCTTATCCCATTCATCAAACTATTACCCCCAAGGAAATGGCCTTGCTGAATCCAGCAATAAGAACTTAATGACAATAATTAAGAAAACTGTTGGGGATAATAAAAAATCATGGGATAGCAAAATCAAATTTGCATTATGGGCTGACCGCATTACCAAAAAGAGTTCCACTGGGAAGTCTCTTTTTGAGTTGGTATATGGCATGGATGTTCAATTGCCTATTCATCTTAAGTTGCCAGCATATCAGTTACTTCAACCTTTCAGTTCAGATCAGGACGCCATTCAGAACAGAATCAATCAGATTGTTGAGTTGGATGAGAGCAGAAAAAAGGCTGTTGATAAAAGCATCCGAAATCAGGAAAAGATAAAGAAAAATTTCGATAAGTCTTCTAGACCGAGAGCTTTTTAGAAGGGTGACACAGTGTTACTTTGGGATAAGAGAAGAGAGAAACCAGGCTTGCATGGAAAGTTTGACAGCGTCTGGACGGGGCCTTTTATCATATATGACTTGGCTGCTGCCAATTCTTTTCTTCTCAACAACATGGACGGTGAACAATTCAACTTGCCAATTAATGGGTAGTTCTTGAAACTATTCTTCAGAGATAATATCTGATGCCTAAAAGGGGCATCTGTGTATCGGGGCTTTTCTAAACCGTATACTCTTTCCTTTTGTACATTATTTCTGTATAGTATTTTTTGTGTACTAGTTTTGTATCATAGCATGTATATTATGCTTTGTATATTATCATGCAACTTAATGCTTCATTTGGCTTATTTTTATATACATGTGATTAATACACTTTTGGTGTTGTGTAGAAAACAAAAGATTCTAGATTCTCGCATGATTTCCAGTTCTAAAGAACATATCAATCACGCTTCCTATAGTTGGAGCCAGATGTTGTCCACTAAAGTTGCACTTAAGTGTACTACTTGTGAACCTCCGAAGACTTGAGCAATTTCATTGTTCATTGGCAGAGTTCATAAGTTCATTAGGCAATTTTTTTTTCCCTTTGTAAGATTTGCATGTCCAGACCCCTACGGGGGAATTGTAATAAGTTGGTCTATGCATAATACTTTTGTAAAAGGCTTGGCCTACCTTAGGGTTTTCCATCAAGGGGATACTCTAGAGTGTTTTTTCCTTGGGCATTATGCATTGCGCTTCAGTGGCGTTTAATTCCTGAGTTTTTCACTCATCCTCCAAAGCTGGAGTATTTTCCATGGTGGTCGATCTTAGGGAGGTTATTAAAGTCTATGTGTCTATGTATTTTTTACATGCTAGCCATCAATAATAAGTTGCATGGACATGCACTAGGTCCCCTAGGAGTTTGAGTTCATTTTGACAATTTTATTTTTATTTTTATTTTTATTTATTTTATTTTTTTCCGTAAAATTAGGGCATTTTTTAGTGGTTTAAATGAAAAATTTCAAATTGTAATAAAAGAGTGGCCTGGAGGCGGATTTTGGCGTGGGGATGCTCGTTTTCACACTCAGAGCGTCCTCTTTACTCTAGGACTCACTCTCTCCATTTTCGGGTGACTATGTCGCCTCTGGGAGCATTTTTCCTTAAAGATGCTACAAAATGGCATTTTAATGCTAAAAAAAGCCAAAATGCACAAAATAAAAAAAATCAAAATATTCAAAAAATCATAAAAAGGGGTATGGATGAGGTGGCAACTCATTCCATTAGGAGGGCGACTTAGTGAGTTAATAAGCACATGTTGAAAATGGTCGAATTACATAGTTTTTGAGTGGATCTTCTAAAGTGATGCGCTCTCCCTCATGCTTCACGTGAAGGAAAGATTAACGCATGAAGCTTGAGCATGTGGCAGCATATGGTGTAAGGGTGGAGTTTACAAAGCTTGGGTGAGGGCGCCTCCCTTAGGTGGCTGCCACTCATCCCCAATTGCATCAATCAAGGGATCGAATCAAGAGATAGATCCAACACTTGCCTTCTCCTCTCAACAAATGTGCCCCCTCATGAATTCGCCCCTACTTCTCTGTGTGCTATAAGAGAAAGGTTGCTATTGCTCTTTTCTTATGGATAGAAAGGCATAGAACCTCTGCTCCTGAGTATTGTAATTTTGTATTTTCAAGCAATAAGATTGAAGACTTTGGAGGTCGATTTTGACTCTTGGTTCCATGCATGCACCATTTTTGGGTTGAGGTGACATCTTTGAGTTTCAATTTTCTTTATGCAAGTAATTGTTAGATCTATCTGTGTAGAACACACATTTACTGTTGTTAATTTGTTTGTTTATGAGCATGTTATCAAGATTTAAAGAGTAGTACTAGTATTCGGTTATACAAAATATTCTCTTTGTTTTGGTTTATGAGCATATTGGATTTAATATTGTTTGTATGAGATTTTTGCAAGCTCTACAGGAAGTTGCAAGGTGAAGGGAGCTTGGATCTAGTTTGACTCTTCTCTCTCTCCATCACATTCGAGCTTCGGATCTACAAGTGATAGATCCAAACTTCCCCTTCTCAATCTTGTTCCAATATCAAGCCTTGAGCTTGAGGTTTGTTTCAAACTATCTTTCAAATTTTCTCTAAACAATTCCTTTGGTTACTTGTTTACTTTAGGCTGGATAAGAAAAAGAACTTGTTTTCATTTGTAAAATCATACATCTTTTCTTATTCTAGTAGAAAATCAGATCTAGAATAATCTCAAACTTTGCATCTAAAAACTAGATCTAGATTCATTTTTTCTATACTTGCACATGCCAAAATTTTCCAATATTTTTGCAAGTTAGAAGTTGTTCTTTTTATGTAGATTTGTACATTCTAATCACTGGTTTGCAGTACTTTAGCTCACTGGAATTTAGCAGGTCTGCATTTTAAAGTGGAAGATTTGGGGGACTAAAACCATAAAAAGTGCAAAAAACATCTCGGTGGACACCCAACTACTTGTATATTTCTTTCATATCATTGTAAACCCTTAGATCCGGATAAAGATGGACTAAGAGGCACTTTTCTCTTCTTTTTTATTTGTAATTATTAAACAAGAGCAGTAGGATACCCAACGCCCACACCCCATCCCCCTTGGGGGCCTTTGCAATTTTGTCAAATTTTCGTGAATGATTTTTTCTAACCTCACAACATTCACACTCCCACTCTAAAAGTGCAAGGTGTATACTTTAACCTTCTTTCAAGTAATTTTTCATTTTTGCAAGCGTAAAACTTAGAAATAACATTACCTCGTTGCCACGAAGTATGCTCTCGCCACCACACAAAGGCTATGCCGATTAGTGGTGGATGATCAGAAAGTGACACATAGGTTTGTGCTTCTTTGCTTTCAATAAGTTTTTTACAATTTGTTCTACAATCACAATTGTTCAAATCAGAATTAATATTTGGTTTATAAACGGAGTATGCTCTTTTCCCTTGCGGGCACTTTGCCTGGGCCTGTGGGAAACCAGAAATGGTTGTAGCTACTTTCTAATTTTCCACATCTAAACTAATACTCACTTAATAAAAGTAACTACCCATCAACATAGTGAAAATTTGGCACTTCGCATTAATATTTGTGTGGGGAAATTCTTCAGAGGAAGCGAGAACAACTGGGAGGCGACCTCAAGGCACAATTAGGCTATACCCTAGTTTGGTATAGTGTTGAACACCGCCTTAAAGACTCCATTCCAGCCCACATGTTCTGGTGAGGAGCCGCCAAACTTTAATTTTCGGACATACCTCCCTGTACCTCACGGTATCTCGGGAGTCCCCCTTTTTCCCTAATAAGTTTCGAACCGTAATAATCTAAAAGTAATCAAGAAGCATTTTCAAAACACATTCCCTTTTAGTAGCGTTATTTATTTGATATATTGATTCTATAAGGCACTGGTTATCATACATTTTATTTGCTTAATATCATATTAGTATTGTGCATTTCTATTGGAAGTCTTTTCCATTTATGCTGGTGAAAGCAATCTGTAATATTTTCTTTTGCAAAGTTACCTTGGAACACTTTTAATCAACACTCTTTAAAACTCCTAAAATACAACACCTTTAACCATTTCACCGAAAACTCTAAAAACCTTAGAAATTTTCCAAAGGGACTACCCCCCTTGGCTTCGTTAGGAGTTTGGCCAAAATGGAGGAGTCAAGATCAAGTGACAACCTTGACTCGAGACTTGCCCCCAAGGGCGCACCGAGCAGTAGCATAGATTTCTGTTGCGTTAACTAGGTGCACAATCCGACGGCAACACACCCCAAGGCACCAAAGGGTGAACAAACACTTCCTAGGTAAATTTTCAACACTCCCTCTTACCGAGGAAGGTTTTCTTCACCACTCCCAACTTATCTCTGAAGTAAACATGCTTCCCTCCACCCAAAGACTTTGTTAGGATATCTACAACCTGCTCCTCAGTGGAAATGTACTGTAACTCAATAGCTCCTCTTTGAACATAGTCTTTGATGAAGTGATACCTGATCACCATATGCTTTGACCTATCATGAAATACCAGATTCTCAGAGAGCTTGATGCAACTCTGATTATCACAATAAACCATTGTAGGTCTCAGCTCTTGATCGAATAAACCAATCGATAACTTGCGAAACCACAATGCCTCGCAATTAGCCTGACTGGTTGCCATATACTTAGCCTCTGCAGAACTCAATGCAATTGACTTTTGCTTTCGACTGAACCATGACACTACTGTCGAGCCCAAACTGAAGCAACAACTAGAAGTGCTCTTTCGGTCCGCTACATTGCCTGCCCAATCTGAATCTGTGAAGCCAATCAAACCAACTCCATCTAATCTCCTGTAGTCCAGACCATAGTCCACTGTCCTAGCAAGGTACCTCAGTACATGTTTTGCGGCCATCCAGTGCACTCTCCTAGGTTCACTTGCGAAACCACAATGCCTCGCAAATAGCCTGACTGGCTGCCATATACGTGGCCTCTGTAGAACTCAATGCAACTGACTTTTGCTTCCGATTGAACCATGACACTACTGTCGAGCCCAAACTGAAGCAACAATCGAAAGTGCTCTTCCAGTCTGCTACATTGCCTGCCCAATATGAATCTGTGAAGCCAATCACGTCATTTGACCTCCTGTAGTCCAGACCATAGTCCACTGGCCTAGCAAGGTACCTTAGTACATGTTTTGCGGCCATTCAGTGCACTCTCCTAGGTTCCATCATGAACCGACTGAGAGTGTTCATTGCAAAACACAAATCTGGTCTAGTGTTGACAGATAAATCAACAAACCCATGAGCTGACGATACAAGGTAGGATCCACCAACTCTCCCTCGGAAGCATGAAGCTTCTTCCAGTTGGTGATCATAGGTGTGGACATAGGTCTGCAGCCCTCCATCCGAAATCTCCTCAGAACATCAGCTGCATATTTTCCTTTCCCCGGGAAAACATGTCCATCCTCCTGCCAAATCTCCATCCCCAAATAATAGTGCATCAGCCCAAGATCAGTCATCTCAAACTCTATCCTTCTTGCAAGCTGCAATAAGATGCTCCTCTCCTGTGATAAACAAGTCATCAACATATAGCAGAAGAATGAGCGGATCACCTCCAACCATAATGAAATATAGGTTGGGATCAACCTCACTCTTATGAAATCCAATCGATAGCAAGTAAGAATCAATCATTGAATACCAAGCTCGAGGAGCTTGCTTCAGTCCATACAAGGCCTTTTTCAGCCTGCACACATGAGAATTTCTCCCATGAAGCTGAAATCCCTATGGCTACTCTAAGTACACCTCCTCCTGTAGAAGACCATTGAGAAATGCGATCTTCACATCCATTTGGTGGATCTTCCAACCCAACTCTACTACTATGGATATCACTACTCTGATCGAGGAATATCGAGCAACCGACGCAAAGGTCTTGTCATAGTCTACTCCCTCGTGCCACAAAACGAGCCTTGTACTTCTTAATGCTGCCATCTGCAGTATGTTTGATCTTGTAGAGCCACTTGGAAGTCACAATTGACTTCCCTTCCGGTCTCGGAACTATCTCCCACACATCATTCTTCATGATGGAATTGTACTCTTCCATCATGGCACCTCTCCCAACCTGATGTGGGGTAGCCTCCTCAAATGTAGTAGGCTTTGACTCACGAAAGCTGGTCACCATCGCCATATAACTGGAAAACCTCTCTGGTGCTCTACACTCTGACATCCCTCTTGGGTGGCCCCACAGACTCCCCAGCTTCCTTCACAAGCTCCTTAAGCCAACTTGGCTTTCTTTTCCTGGAAGTAGCTTCCTGTGGTAGACTCTCCTCATGAACATCCTCATCTGGCAACTGTCTACTCGAAGAAGTACTTGTGGCCTGAGATCTTGTGCTTGGTGAACCAAAACCATGTGAACCCGAATCATGTGACGATGAAACCTGTGACCCGAGAACCTGTCCTTGTACCAGAAGTCTCTGTAGACTGAGTCCCTGATCCTGTAGATCCTGAAACCCGTGGACCAGTCACCCCTGAAACCCTTGACCCTGCACTCTGACTAGCTGAACTCCGAGATTCTCCCACCTGTGGTGTAACAACCTGCTGCTCCACCATATCTGTGTCACAAGACTTCTTGAAGGCTGGTTCCTCCTCAAATCTCACCTCCCTCACAACAACTTTCCTATGTGGAGGAAGGTATAAGCGGAAGGCCTTCGAAGTCTAATCATAACCAACAAAGATGCCTTTCTTTGCAGTGGGCTCTAACTTTGTCCTCTTCTCGAAAGGGACATGAGAATATGTAAGGCATCCAAATATGCGAAAGTGGCCTATCTCAGGCCTCTTCTCGACGAACATCTCCTCAGGAGTTTTACACCCCAAAGCACGGTGTGGACTCCTGTTTTGCACATAAACATGTTATTGTTGGATTTTGTACAACTTCGGAAGATATTATTTATTATATTTTATTGTACCATCATTGTACTTGGTTATACCTCCTAAGGGAGAAGAACATTATGTAAACACATGAAAGAATCAATGCAAGTCTTGGGGTGCAAAAGTAATAAATAAAATATTAAAAATAAAATATTTATTGCCCCCAAAGATAAGTCGGCCCCATAAGGGAATTTTCCAGTTTCGCACATGTATAAATATGACGCTTGTGCATCTCATTATCTCATTCTCACACTTGTGAAGTGCGCATCACTTGGAGGAGGAGATTTTCGCATCACCTGAAGAAGGAGGTTTATTTGGGTTGTTTACTTTTGGAAGATACTTTCACATTCTCTCTCTGTCTTCATTTGTACTCTGATCTCAGAATTATCATCTCTCTGCTAAGGTTGCTGGGTTTTCTCCCTATTGGGTTTCCTAGGGTAAACTTTGTGTTGTTGTTTTGTGCTTTGTCTTACTTCTAGTGATCTTGGTAATGCATTTATGTTTTATGCTATGAATGTATGAAATTTAACATGGTATTAGAGCAGTTCTAGAAGAAGCCATTGTTGAAGCATTGTCGGAACCTTGTCGGAATTAGGGTTTCATCTTATGAAGTCTCCAACCATCATTTTGGAGAAAGGAAGCTATAGGAATTTCGTTTTTGTCAAGACGCATCTATTGGTGAAGACGGAATTCAATTCCGAGAATTTTCAGTTTTTGACCTAACTCTATGGCTGCAATAGAATTAGGGTTTCAGTTTTAACTCATTTCTCTCTATTGATTTGGACCATCCCACCCTCTTATCAACTCTCCTTGGCAAGGCAAATTTATCCGTGGGTTCAGTTTGTCAAATTATTAACTTTCATTTTTGACCTAGCTCTTTCTAGGGTTTTTGAACCAGATCTACAATCAAGATGATTGGGATGAAAGTTGAAGATCGTTTGGAAGGAGCCTCCAACTTTATCTCCTAGAAGTCTAGGGTTCTTCTACTCCTAGAAGAAAATGATCTCTTGCTATATGTAAATGAGAAGGTCCTTGAATCAGAAACCGAAGAGGATAAATCTCGATGGAGGAAGAATGACGCTAAAGCAAGAAGGATTCTTGTGGATTTCACGAGAGATCATTTGGTTCCTCAGATCTCAGGAAAGAAGAATGCTAGGAAAATGTTCAAGACCATTATGAAGCTGTTTGAACACACCAGCCTAAATGTATCCATGACTTTGAGAAACCAACTCTCAAATATGAAGATAGCAAAGTCGGAATCCATTGCCTCATACTTTATGAGGATTGCAGAACTCAGAGACAAGCTCAGCACCAGTGGAGATCCTATTGGCGATAAGGAGCTTGTCCTCCACACTTTAAATGGTCTTCCACCATCATGGGAGTCCTTCATCCAAAGCATAAGTGGTAGATCCAAACTACCAAAGTTTGACAAGCTTTGGGCAGATTGCTCTCAGGAGGAGACCAGGATTGCAGCACGTCAAAGACTCCATGGTCATGACACTCAACCTGAGGAGAACCAAGCTTTTGTTTCTCATGCCACGAAGGGTAAGGGAAAAGGTAGGAAGTTCTATAAACACAAGCACCAAGATAGGAGACCAAGTCCTTGCCCAGATCAAAAGGAGAAGAAGGACATATCTCAAGTTCAATGCTATAGGTGCAGAAAATATGGACACTACGCAAATAGCTGTCAAAGTTCAAGTAAAAGGAAGCATGAAGCCTCAACTGCTGATGTAGAAGAGGATCATCATCGCAAGACGCAAAGGGATGATGATTGTTCAGAGTTCCTCTTCTAGAAGATCCAGAATGCAAGAACATAGATCTCTTATGGTTTCCACAAGAAGGCAGTGGGGGCCCACACACCAAAACAATAAGAGATAAGTATTTTGTTTTCTTGCTTACGTAGATCTGTTTTTTGTCTTAAATGCTTTTTATATGTAGATCTAATGTATTGAGCAGTTGATATAGTTTACATTGTTATATTATGCATATAAGCTACACAACACTCATGAAGCTAGTCTAGATGATATCTTCTTTTTGCATGCTTAGGGTAGTGCACACTCTTGATGGCATGTTCTAGTGGAGATAGCAGACATCTAGATAGTTCCCAGATATGTTTGGTAGACATGCTCATGATTGTTGTGATAAAGTATTAGCTAAGATGTTTGTGTAAACTATTTGTTTTCTCATTTGATTATAAAATGTCCCTGATCATCAGTTGGGATTTGACTTGTAGGGAAAAGACCATGTGATTTGGACTACAAACTTGTTTCGATGGACATATGAATCTCGTTGATGTTCAACAAGAAGCTTCCTGGAATATGACTCTCAGCCTAGAAGGATGACATCGGAGGAAGCATTCACAGAAGTGAAACCAGAAGTAAGCCACCTTCAGATATTTGGCTGTCCAGTCTTTATACATGTGCCCAAGTTGGAACCTTCAGGCAAGAAGGGAACCTTTGTGGGATACAGCGAGTCTTCAAAGACTTACAGAATCTACATCCCAGGGTCTAGACAGATTGAAGTCAGTAGGGATGTGACCTTTGAAGAAGAATTAGCTGTCAGGAAATGCAGAGGATCAGACATGGAGATCGATGATGAAATGATAGAACCAAAGGAGATGAGATCATCCCCCCCTCTAGTTCAAGAGGGAGTTGGCAGAAAATGATGAACCTATCGATTCCATTGATCCAGTTGATATCCCCAGAAATGTTGCAGTAGGTCGGAAAAGACCTAGATGGGCACAACAGACTTAGCATGGAGCATATGGGAAATACAAGGCCAGATTTGTTGCCGGAAGATTCTCTCAGAAAGAGGGAGTCGATTATGATGATACATTTGCTCCTATGGCTCGAGATACTTCCATCAGATCGATCATTGCTATTGCTTCAGCTATGAGATGGAAGGTGCATCAGAATGATGCAGACCCCAACCTCTGCTTCAAGGTTGCAGATGATGAGCCACTGATTTTGATATTGTATGTTGATGTCCTGTTTCTCACAGGAAATGAGAAACTCATTGTATGGTGTAAGAAAAATCTCGCCTCTGAGTTTGAATAAAGAATCTTGGATTGATGTACTACTTCTTGTGACTAGAAGTATGACAGAGGTTGAAAAAGATTTTCCAAGGACAAGGAAAATACACCATCGATATATTGAAGAGATTCGGAATGTTGGACTGCAAGTCCATGGCTACTTCGATGGATGCGAATTGGAAGAAGTTGAGAGATTCTACTTCAGATTTTGATTTGTTTGATCCCACTATTTATCGCTAGTTGATTGGGTCATTGATGTATCTGACCAACACCAGACCAGATATATGTTTTGCTGTGAATGCCCCCAGTCAGTTCATGTTCGAACCAAGGCAGATTCACTAAATTGTTGCAAAACATGTGCTCAGATACTTACGTGGCACTATCGGATATGGTTTGAAATATGCTTCAGATAGTGACCTGAGATTACAGGGGTTTACAGACTCAGATTGGGTCGGATGTGTTGCAGATCGGAAGAGTACTTTAAGATGTTGCTTCAGTTTGGGTTCTGCAGTTATTTTTTGGTACAGCAGGAAACATAACTAGGTAGCACTCAATACTGCAGAGGTCGAGTACATGGCTGCTAGCACAGCAGCTAGAGAAGCAGTTTTGCTTCGTAAACTCCTGGCAAGATTGTTTGGCCAGTTTTCAGAGTCGACCGTGATTCACTGTGATAATCAGAGTTGTGTGTGGATGTCAGTGAATCCTGTATTTTACGATAGGTCGAAACATATCGAGATTCGATATCACTTCATTCGTGATATGGTGCAGAAAGGTGTGGTCGAATTACAGTACGTGTCGACAGACGACCATACTGTAGATGTTCTCACCAAGGCTCTTCCCAGGATGAAGTTCGAATGCTTTCGCGGAAGACGTGGAGTCGAAGAGAACATATCCCTCCTTGAGAGGGAAAGATGACATTGAGATGCTTGCCCTGCTTTGCCCTGGTGCCTTCTGCAGTCCAGTTACTCGGCCAGATATGGGAGAAATCTCATAGGCAGATGAGTAGGAGAGTCAGCAGTTGGTCGAGCTCACCCAGGTACCTTCTGCAGTCCAGTTACTCAGCCAGATATGGGAGAAATCCCATAGGCAAATGAGTAGGACAGTCAGCAGTTGGTCGGGTTCACACTGGTGCCTTTGCAGTCCGGTTACTCAGCCAGATATGGGAGAAATCCCATAGGCAGATGAGTAGGATAGTTAGCAGTTGGCCGTGTGGTTGCACAGGTGCCTCTACAGTCCAAATACTCAACCAGATATGGGAGAAATCCCATAGGCAGGAGAGTAGGATAATCAGTAGATGGCCATGCCCTTTTGCTCATCTAAGATCTTAGCCAGGTATGGGAGGACCCCATTGGCAGATGAGACAGACAGGTAGCAAATTGTATAACAGAGATGGCACAGTTGATTATCTCAGATATCCAGGATTGAGTGATTCTCCTGGATCCAGGATCGAGTGATTCTCCTCGACTCACCGAAAGACTGGTGAGGATGTCACAGATATTCAGGATTGAGAGATTCTCCTGAAATCCAGGATCGAGTGATTCTCTTGGACTCAGCGAAGGATTGGTGAAGATGATACACTGAGACTGTGTGGACAACCTTCAGTATGCATAGAGATGATGGAGACAGAGTAGAGTACAAGATGAAACCCAGATGATCGTGATGCAGATGAAGACCGAAGAATACCTTCCTTGTTGAGAGGGAGTGTTGGATTTTGTACAACTTCGGAAGATATTATTTATTATATTTTATTGTACCATCATTGTACTTGGTTATACCTCCTAAGGGAGAAGAACATTATGTAAACACATGAAAGAATCAATGTAAGTCTTGGGGTGCAAAAGTAATTAATATTTATTGCCCCCAAAGACAAGTCGGCCCCATAAGGGAATTTTCTAGTTTCACCTTGTGCACCTCATTATCTCATTCTCACACTTGTGAAGTGTGCATCACTTGGAGGAGGAGATTTTCGCATTATCTGAAGAAGGAGGTTTATTTGGGTTTACTTGTGGAAGATACTTTCACATTCTCTCTCTTTCTTCATTTGTACTATGATCTCAAAATTATCATCTCTGTGCGAAGGTTGCTGGGATTTCTCCCTATTGGGTTTCCCAGGGTAAACTCTGTGTTGTTGTTTTGTGCTTTGTCTTACTTCTAGTGATCTTGGTAATGCATTTATGTTTTATGCTATGAATGTATGAAATTTAACAGCTATCACACAGAGTGTAGTTGCCTACTTAAAGATCCTATCCAGGATGGTAGAGGAAGACAACTAACTGGTGACACCTAAGAGGGCCTCGATTCCCAATATGGATTGGTTGTCACGCCAATCAAAGCATTCTTCACTTCTTGCTATCGAAGCCACATATAACAAAGGGGGAGACCTTGATCTGCTCTTAGAGAGAGAGATCTAGCCTAAGCACCAAATTAAGCAAATCAAACGATGAATGTAGAGTGAAGGGTGTAGAACCCTAGATTTAAGGAATGGAGTTACTATAGAGGCTTAGGAAGGTGAGATATGAAATTTGATTAATTCAATTACAGTAACTCAAAAATTAAGGGTAAATCCAAGATATAGGTGTTAGGGTAAATGATCAAAATCAACTGCCTTGGGAAACATGTACTTAAATTTGGGGAAATGGTCCCAAGGAGTAGACCTGAATGGATTATGGCTTCCTAACACAACTTGACAATAGATTTGGCAATATCAAAGGCAACAATCTCAAAAAACAAGGTTTTGATCATTCAGAAGACAAGCAAACAAGGAAGGCGTATGGAGAGATCAATGCCTAGGGAAATGGGCAGAAGGAGTCCACAGAGCAAGACACCCTTGAGGACCCACTTGGGGTTAGGCCTAAGGATGAAAACCCATAAATTGTTCGTCGGAAAACCAAATAATAAAGCCTAGAGAATTTTTATAAATTTTTATCTTAGGGTTTGAGCAGTAAAATTAAATGGCCAATGGTTTAGAATTTCAAATAAAAAGTTTAGTGTAGATCTTACCCGGAAAAACTTGTAGATGTCTTGAAGGTGATGATTTACCTCTACCCGATCAATTTGAGATGATTTGACTGTGTCCCAACTGAAATCGATTTGTCCAAGGAAGCCAGTGCGCCCCTCTCTCTTGCACAAGCAAACTACAGATGTAAGATTTGATGTTCAGCAGAAAAAGACTATAACAACAAGAGAAATATGAAGAAGCATATCAATGATCACAAATACAATTGAAAAACCCCCTGATACAAAGCCACTGCAAAATGGAGCGAGTTGAGGAGACCTTGCAAAAACGCCCAAGTTGAAATCGCCCTCCTGTAGTAAAACAATGTTTCCACGAAAATATTTTGGATTCACAAAAATATCTCAAATGCTAGGAAAGATAAACTTTACAATCTTCATTCAAGAACAATCCACCAAGAAAATCCAAGAATCTCTGCAAAAATCTCTCTTTATTCAAAAGTTCCAAGAGCCAAAGGTCCCTTTACAATGAGGGGGGTCTCTTCCTTAAATAGGAATGAGAGAGGCCAAAACCCTAACCACTTTTTCAATGAGTGGTGGAGATCAAAAGATAAAACAATAATAATCAATGACTAAGATGAGTCGGAAATACAATACATGGATCAACTCACTAAAAGAGGGGGGCGCACTCAGTAAGACACCCTAGGGGGGACTTACCACATGACAAGTGACTAGGACAAGTGAATAAAGCACATGGTGGGGCTAGGAGGTGTTTATATCCTTCACTAGCATGGCCCCATGGCACAATGATAAATAATATGACTTTATAACATCACAAAGTGACCAAATCGTGGCCCCCTCAAAAGCATAATAAAATATCCAAATAATAGCCCGGAGTGTGTGTGGACCCCACTGAATGCTGTAAGCTGTGCTGGAAGGTGTGGGATGCATCACAAAAATCCTCTGATCAAACCTCATGCCAATTCCTTGCCTCAATTGCCCAAATCGATTTCCTCAGTGACCATTTTATTCCATTTTTAATCCTCAGAAAATCACCTGTAAAGTAACAAAATGCCTGTAGCTCTCTGCCTGGTGCCCCGGGCACAAATCTGACTGCCAATTCCTTGCCTCAATTGCCCAAATCGATTTCCTCAGTGACCATTTTATTCCATTTTTAATCCTCAGAAAATCACTTGTAAAGTAAAAAAATGCCTGTGGCTCTCTGCCCGGTGCCTCGGGGAGAAATCCGACTGTACCAAAATGTCTGGGAGTCCATGCTCCAACTATCACTCTGTTCTTCCTTTTGGCAACTCCATTCTGCTGTGGAGTATATGGAACAGTCAACTGCCTCCTGATGCTCTCCTGTTTACAAAACTCATCAAACTCCTTGGAGGTATACTCACCCCCATTGTCTGACCTGAGTGCCCTAATATTCCTCCTTGTTTGGTTCTCCACAAGAGCTTTGAACTCTTGGAACCTCTTCAAGACTTCCTCAGACTTCTTGTTTCTCAGGAAGTAGATCTAGGTCTTCTTGGAGTAATCATCAATGAAACTGATATAGTACTCAAAACTTGTCAATGAGGCAGAAGACATGGGTCCACATAAATCAAAATGTATCAAATCCAATACTCCTACTGATCTGCTATCACTACTCGGAAAAGCAGTCTTGGGGTACTTTCCCAAAGCACACCCTTTGCAAACACCACTCTGCTCTGCGCTGAACTGCGGTAAACATGTATACATCTACCTCAACAATCTCAAATCTGAATGATGAAGGTAGGCCATCCTCCTGTGCCACAACTCACACAACTCGCTGCTACTGCTCGTGTGAGCCAATGCATTATGAGGCTGGAAGAGAAGCTTGTACAGTTTCCCACATCTAACTCCAATGGCATATGAAGTAGATGGTCTTGCTGCTTTGGGAAAAACATACACTTTCCCATCTAGGACATACACTCCAAGGCCCCTGTCCCCAATAGTGGAAACTGAAACAAGGTTCTTCTTCAGCCCGGGGATGTACAAGACATCCCTCAATATCATGGGTTGCATGGACTTCCTCTGAAAGTTGATATTCCCTCGCCCAACTGCTCTCACAACAATGTCATCACCCAATGCTACCTCTAGACTCAAGCCAGTCTCAGTCATCTCGTTGAACATATCTTGAACACCCGTCATATGGCTCGAAGCTCCACTATCAATGTACCAAGTGGAGGGAGTGGTGGAAGCACTCAGCGAATGACTAACCAATAAAGAATACTATATCTGATCCTCCACATCACTGCTGGTAATAGATGCTCTCTCTGTACAACCAACATAAAGAGAACTCTCCCTCAAATCGTGTAGCAAAATCATCAATATCTGCTGCTGCTATCGTCTGCTGTCACTTCTTCTTCTTGTTAGGACACTATCCATCATAGTGTCCAAACTTCTGGCAAGCAAAGCACTTGACTTTGCTCATGTCTCTCTTTTGCTTGCCACTATACTGTTTGGCCCCACCCTTAGGGCCCTTCTTGAACTTCTTCTTCTTTCCCTTTGCTGCCAACGCTACATTGTCATCATCCTCCCTATTATGAGATGAACTACCCTGTACATATCCTCTCTGAGTCTCCTCCTGTATGAAGTCGTCCTAGAGATGATCCCAAGAAGGCATATGCTCTCGAGCAACCACGGTCTGCACGAAGATACCCCATGGCAGTGTCACGCCATTCAAGGCTGTCCGCACCAACTCATTGCCTTGTACAACATGCCCAACAGCTGCAAGTTCATCTCTCACCTGTGTGATCCTAGTAAGGTAGGAGGCCATGCTTTCACCCTTACTCATGCGAACACTCTTCAACTTTTTCTCTCAACACCATCTTCCTGTTTTCATTCGAACTTTGGTGAAGATTTGTTAAGGCAGTCCACATCTGAAAAGCATGGGCTTTTGCTGAAATATGTGGGATCACATGATCCTTCATGGCATCAAGAATGATCCTTCTTGCTTTCACATCCTTTTTCATAAAAGCAGCCCTATCTGTAGCATCGGTAGGTACTGTGACTTGATTAGTTGTCGTACTGTTCACTATTTCCCATAGTTCATTCTCCTCCAATATCAATACTATTCTAGCCTTCCATGGGCTAAAATTTACAGCCCCATCCAATCTATCTTCAAGCCTAAGTCTGGTCACCATAACCACAACCTGTTCAAAAACCTGTTTTCTTCTCAAAAATACCCGTTCTCCCTTCTTTTCCAAATCTGAAAATTTTCTGAAGTTTATTTTCAGCCCTTAACTTCAGCTCTGATACCATGAAAATTTTGCATTCCCAACCCGGTTTCAAGTTTGGTTTTTCATATTAATTTTAATGTCCAAACCCCATCAATGTAAAATCACATTACATACATGAAAAATAGATTTTTCTTGAAACACACGAAATTTTTTTCTTTCTTTTCTAACTCAAAAAATTATGGCAGCGAAACCATAAATTTAACTTAGAAAAGTTTAGCCAAATTGGCTCAGGAAAAACCCCGAAGGGAAAACTTGATAAGAGAGAGATTTTATTCTTTTCAGAGACAAATTCCAAAATTTACAACAACACTTATCTCCCTGTTTTGCCTCGAATTTCGTGCCAACATCTCATTGATAGATCTGTACGGCTGCCTCGAAAACAGTGCCAAAAATCAGACATGTACAGACTCGCACGTGTGGCTGTATGACCAATTTCTCTAGATTTTTGTGCAATAGTTTTACCTTGTTTTCTATGCTTGTACGACCAACAATAAAATCTTTACTTGCTGCCTCGAAAAACGTGCCTATATGGTCTACATTTATTGTCGTAAGGACCTCAAAAACTGTGCTGCCATCTAACTCGAAATCCATGTTGCTGTACGGATTTCCTCAATTTTTGTGCATATAAATGTTGCTGTAATTTGCTTCAAAATCTGTGCCAATCTTAGTCTAGAAATTTGTTCCCTTCCTCTAGCTGTACGGTCTTGGGATTTGTGCCAAGAGTTCTCTCTCTTCTCTCAAGAGTCCGACCTCCTCTCTTGCTCTTCTTCTCCTCCTCTTGCTCTCCAAATATCTTGGATAACAATGAATGAATGAATTAGGTTGGGCCTTTCCCTAGCCTTTTTGTTTGAGCAACCACCATCCTCAAATCCAATGGTTAAGATTAAAACATAACTAGATGAGATTTAGGGCCTAGATTAAATCTCACTTTTCTCATTAAAAAGCATTTACTCACTTTTTAAATAATAAATGAGACATTAATACTCACCCACTTTTTAATTCTCATTAAAGTAACATTTAAAACTTTATAACTCAACTTCACTTTATAAAGTGACTTTATGAATATAAAGTCAATCACACTTTATAAAGTGCTAGGGACCACTTTTAAAGTGTCCTTGTCCACCCCAAGGCATCAAAGGATGAACAAACACTTCCTAGGTAAATTTTCAGCACTCCCTCTTACCGAGGAAGGTGTTCTTCACCACTCCCAAGGGGTTTGAACATGCAAAATCCCCAAGGGGTATGGACATGCAATTATTAAAAAATGGCCAAAATTTGGATTGATGGATCTTAGAACACTGATGATGATCAATTAGATTGTTGAAGTCTTCGACGGTTCACTAAGAATCCACTAAGTGCAATTTAGTGGATAACACACATCTCTCTCTCTCTCTCTCTATATATATATATATATAAACTTTAAAATGAAATATATCATAAAATTAAAAATAAGAAATCAACATCAGTAAACATATATGAGTAAGAATCATGATCAATAAACATATATGACTCGTGAGTAACTTAATCATGATAAAATCCAATCAATCATCTTATTAATATTTATGTCCATAATGTCAAAGACTTGTATTCCCAAATAAATTCACAAAATTTAAAACTTGATCACAATTTGAACATATAATGCAACCACAAATTGCAAATGAAGTAGAACAATGTTCAAATTTCAAAATTTAAAAGGAAGTCCGTAATGTGTCAAATAGTTATAATGCCTGAAATAGTTATAAGGAAATCGATAATCACATAGATCTACCACCTATCACTAGAAACCACTGGAACAAATCAATAACCTATCATAGGTCAACCATAGCATCACACTAGCTTGAAATTTCAAAATACTTCCATAACAACCATCAATGTAATAGATCCATCATCTCTCATCATGAGAGAAGCTCATTAAAACATATCATAGATACTATAACTACATATGACACCATGTTGGAAATTTTGCCCTCTTTGAATTTTAGATCAAAACATAAAATCCATGTCCAAGCCTAGAGATTTCCTAGATCTTAGTCTTAGAATTTTCAGCCTTAGGACTTGTTGCCGCCTAATACACACCTTGGGGGGAACACGGCAGGAAACCTTCAAGTCGCTCGATGTGTCCTTGGGGGCAAGTGAGAGTAAAGTGGTGTCACTTGATTACTCGACTCCTCCGTCTAGGCTACTCCTAGCGAAGCCAAGGGGTGTGGTCCCTATAAAAAGTAAATCTATAGCTTTTGAACAATGAAAGATAAAAGCACATGTAGGAGTTAATGATGGATGTGAAAAATACTGAAACAAAGCATTTGCAAATAAATTAAATCAACACATTTTAAAGATTCCATTCACGACATAATGGCAGATTGAATTAAATCATGAAAATCATATAGTAGACCAGTGTCGAAAATGTATAAGTTGTTGCTGTGTTGGGAATGCTGCTGTTGTCTTTGTTTGTCAGTTTTAATTTATTAGAGATGAGTGATTAAGGGAGTGGGTTGATTGTTTGTTTGGCCCAACTCTGAATCGCTCCTTTGAACTGAGCGTAGTGACATCTATACCGAGGGTCCAACCAAGCGAGGCATAACCTTCTTAAAGTAGCATGCTGACTCTAAAGTAAGCTTCACTCGTCCTCCTGTGTTCTATAGATTGAATCTTTGTAGGATTTCCCTATTATACTAGTCACTGTAATTCCTTTCTGATTGACCAAACTGTTCAGACTAAGCTGCAGCGGTTAGGAGCATACTCGAATCTTTTGAGCCTTGGTAAATTTTATTAATTGTGAAGGGTGAGTTGCTTAACTAAACTAAAGCCCAAGAGTCTCTTTTCCACACACCAAAGGGAGTGGGTTGATTGTTTGTTTGGCCCAACTCTAAATCGCTCCTTCGAACTGAGCGTAGTGACATCTATACCAAGGGTCCAACCAGGCGAGGCATAACCTTCTTAAAGTAGCCTGCTGACTCTAAAGTAAGCTTCACTCGTCCTCCTGTGTTCTATAGATTGAATCTTTGTAGGATTTCCCTATTACACTAGTCACTCTAATTCCTTTCTGATTGACCAAACTGTTCAGACTAACCTGCAGTGGTCAGGAGCATACTCGAATCTTTTGAGCCTTGGTAAATTTTATTAATTGTGAAGGGTGAGTTGCTTAACTAAATTAAAGCCCAAGAGTCTCTTTTCCACACATCAAAGATTGGTGCAGTACTTTGGGAAAGCAAGGGCGCAAATTTTAGAGTTTATTGAAAAATTGTGAAATTTGTAAATAACAAAGCAAAAAAGTGAAATCTAATCTATACAACCCTCTAGGGATGGATTGTGTGCATGTGATTTTATTTATTTATAACTTGCATAAAGAAACTAATCTAAAGCAAAAATTAAGCAAAATACAACAAACCACCAAAAGACTCAAATCCCCCCTGGGGGGATGGGGGCAGGCGCTGAAAGCCCTGCTTGCTCTTCTTTATTTTCTTTTTTTACAATCAAACCAAAAGAAAGAAATTTTGCTGGTCCTTTATGTTTTAGGCACTAGACAACTTACAATAACCCAAAAAATTGAGAAAAAGGTAGCACAGGTTGTCTGGATGGCTTTAAATGGTTCCAAGGTTGAAAAAATTACCAGCAACTCCTACTTGCTCACTAATATAAGAAAACCAACAAGTTTTATTATTTAAAAGATGACCAAAAACACTTTAAGAGCATCTTTTGCGATACTACAAAAATTACTGAAAAAATTCTTAAGTAAACTAGTGAAATAAAGACAAAAATTAACTAAGTGAGGCAAGCTAGAAAGATTGCCTACCTAGGATCTTTGCTTGCCTCTTTAAGAGATGGAAAGCAAATTCATACCACTAGATTTGTTTGATAAAACTTTAAAACTCATAATTTCTTCTATCTGCCTCTCTAGATCAAATGAAACTTTTATAATTTTAGATTGCTACTATTCAGATCTACTTATAGAAGTGGCTTTTAAATCAAGATCTAAATAAAAATGGGAACGATAACCGAGAAAGAAGAGAAGAAGTGGATCGAGAAGTTTGAACCCATGGGGGTTTGAGTGCTAAAGATGGGCAATGGAGTCTCTTTCCTGATGCATCGGTGGAATCGAGTGTCTTGATCGGATCTATTGAATGGAGTATGGAGTATAGGGTGTAGAGGTTGAAGTTAGTTTATGCACAAATTCCATAACCTATGGCACAACAAGTGCGCAAGACCCACAAGTGATGGTACCGCAAGGGTCAAAGTCCCACCAAGTTGAGGACCATGCATGCACAAAACCCACAAAGAAATGACACATCAATGACATAGAACATGACATGTGGCATAAGCACAATCCGTGAAGCAAGGAAGAAGGAAAGCCACAACCAACTTGTGGACATACAATCCATGCAGGACATGTATAAATAGGGAAGCAAATTGGAGATTTAAAGTAAGCTTGATGGCGAGGATGAAGAGATTCTATGTGGAAGATACAGATTTATATTCGGGGTATCAAGGGCTCGAGGAACATGACAGTATGATCTAGCGATGAGCTGAGTGCACACAAGCAGAGGAATGATGTAGTTGATGGTGCGTAGAATGATGCTGTAGATCTGTGACGATTGCGCAAAGACAGAAAGCCAAAATGCAAAGGATGCGCAAGTGCATGAAGACTAAATGACACTATTGTAGACAACACACAGACAGTCACAGATGTTTTAAGAAAGAAGCACAGTGACATAACTGAAGTATATCAGAAGATGCCCGAAAGTTCAACTGATGCACGAGGATTGATTTGAAGTGTGCTACGTAAAGAAGTCCATCAGATGAGCAAAGACTGAGTAGCAACATAATCAAATATGCGCGTCATGATGAGGATGATCTGAGAGAAGTGCGTTAAACTGAAAGGACGAATCATATGATGCACAACATGTCGTAGATAGTCTGAAACACTGTGGCACTTAAACTGAACGGACACATCTTAGTAAGTGCATAGTTCCATTTGATACCTCTACGCAATCTCAGAACAAGAAGATATCAATTGAAGCACAACATCAGTTGCTAAGTGCAGTTGTGCAGTAGCAGAATGACAGAGTGAACCTTGGCGCAGACTGCAAGATCAGTTGAAGTAGCACACGGTACATGAAGTGAGACATCAATTGAAGTGAAGTGTTGAATGGAATGAGCAGTCAAGTGATATATGCAGGGAAGTGACAACAATACGACCGCATTGTAAATATTTGATCCAGAGATCACTACTCCCTCTGGATCGCCCTGAGATCTCAAGCAGGATGAGTCTCAATATCTATACAACATTAACATGAACTCAAACAACTAGATCTGCATTTACCAACTGAATAATATAAATGCAATCATACATAAACACCAAATGTACTCTGGAACCCTTTCGGGAGAAACCAACAAACTATGGGGCTATCTTCATTCTCAAGCCCAGAGCATATAGGAAAAGAGACAAGTACAATACAGGGTTACCTTAGTAATCTTTTCTGGCCAACTCAAGATTTGCATGCATCCAGTTGATGCATGCACGGAAGAGATAAGCCCTAAATGGAAAACTGGATCTGAATGTCCCTGTATCCGCCTCTGCCTGATTTATCTGTCTCTATCCTCAGCTTAGCTTTGCTCACTCTGAAGACTGCCTAGTGACTGAAAATGTCTTCTTCTTGCGTGCGCCCTCCCTCCAACAATGAAAGACTCGTATTGAATCAGATCTCAGCAGATCTGAGCTCTGATCGTCACTGATCTTCCTCAATCTCTGAGACGAAGATACTCTATAAGTTACAGACACTCAAATGCTCTACCGGATGCGGTACGAGCTTCTCCCTCCTTGAAGAATGTGCCCTCCTTCACATGTGAAGTTGTCCTCCTCTCTCTTGATCTATCTCAGATCAATGATCACTTTGATGATGACAATCACCTCCTGTCTTCCTTATAACATCTCACCATCAAGTTAGGTTTACCAAAAACCTAAAATGGTTGCATGCAAAACTCACTTTTGCATGCACACATGCAAACCCTTTGCATGCATTTCTCTCCAATCATTTTCCTGGTTAATATTTTAACACGCATACAGAAGGTGCGCACAACAGAATGAATTTCAGAAGATCAGAAGTGAGCGCATGTTGGAAGATTAGTAAGGTAATATCTTGTTTTGTATATCTGGGCGGCAGGACGGGGCAAGGAATAGGGGGTCGTAGCATCCTTCCAGTTGGTGCTGGAGTACATAGTTAGTTGGTGCTTCCTTCAAGTCGGTGCCTGAAAAACCAGGGGGTAGGTGCCTCCTTCCAGTCAGTGTTGATAAACACAGGAAGTCGGTGCTTCCTCGAATGTAATCTTTCCATTACAAAAGAGCATTCCGTGGTTCTCTCCTGTTTGGGTTTCCACGTCAAAATTTTGTGTGTCTTGTGTTCTTTGTCTTGGTGCATATGTGGATGAATGTTTTATTTATGTGGGATGCATAATTAAAGATCAAGATTAAGTTCAGACTAATCTGTTAAAGAAGTTAAAAACTACTCATAACTGTGCTAATACTGATTCACCCCCCCTCTTAGTATTAAATAGATTCCAACACTGTCATGTACTCTCCCCATGGAAATATTGATTAGTGAAACTCAATCCCTGTAATGAAACTGAAACCTTGGAAATTTAAATCTAATAACTTTGTTACAAGTGATCATGGCCATAGGATCGACCGAGAATGTATCCATGAACCGTCAATGTCGAACAATCAAGATGAACTAAGGACAAGTCCAACCTGATCTTGAATGTGTTCAAGAACAATAATAAAGGTAATGCTTGAATTCACCAAGGATAAATTCATTGTAGATCACACTTGTGCTGATCTCAACCTCCTCTGCTCAATAGTAGAAGTGAAAATCTAAGAGGATGTTCTTTGACTTGTTGAAGATCACAACCTTGCTTTTACAGTTTTACTCAAGTTCACTCTCAGCTGTCAAAGATCATAGAAACTTCAAGCTAGGTGCATGGAGATCAAGACATAGTGCAGGAGAGAATCATTGTCGGGCTAGATATGCTCGTGTAGGAAAGGCTCACTCATCTATGCATATCCCAAACAAGCTGGGGGAGAAAGGGCATCCTTGCTTTACCCTAGTGGTGCTTCTGATAAAAATTGACAACCAATGTGTTGTGCAAAGGTGACCAAGAATAAACTCACAGAGAAATGTAATAATGATGATGAGGGCCTTCGAGATGCCAATGTATCTAAGCCTCTGCAACAAGGCTTCCCTTGGGACTTGTTAACACCAGATCTATCAGGACCAAACAATGGGATTGATAGATCATCCAAATGTAATCAGGGCATATTGCTCATTTTTTGTTGACCGATGCCTTTGGGTAGTGTTACCCCTCATTTTGCATGAGGCTTAATTTATGATTTTCATAACAAAACAAATGGATAGGTTGATGGTGCTCTCAGATGGTCTTGGATTTATTGATGACAGGGTGATCCTTCATACTGATTTTTCTCTCTCCTAGATGATGTGGTATGGTCCAGTAGGCACCTATGATGACACACAAGCTCACAAATATTAATATTTTATTAGGGGGCTGCTTATGGTCTAATTTTCGTTTACCCACTTTGCAGGGGCTCATCTTTGGTCACTCATGTTCACAAATAATATTTTATAATATGGTTGTCAGGGAGTTGCCTCTATTCACATAGCTTATCAGACTTGGGTGAGCTGTAAGCATTGAGCACTGCAACACTAAGAGTGTATATGCCGAGATATACTTTCTATAGGTGTTGCACATTCACTGATGTATATCGTATAATATACACTCGTTAAATGCTGAAGTACTCGGTACATAATATTTGTCATTTTACTTGTGACATCGTTAATACCGCTTGCAATACCCCTATGACGATTGCCATGTTGCAAGTGAATTTGCCATTTTCTGCTAGACTTTATTCATGCCCATTCATATTTGTGATCCATGTTACTATGTCTCAACCGATCTCCTTGTTTCAATGTCGGTATGAGCCCATGAGGAGTCTTGGGATCGTTGTCAGTTGAATTTGTAGTCGTCATCTTTATTAAATTATCTTTTTCTCTTTAAAGTTTGCCCACTATTTTGTTGTCTTTCTTAAGTTTAGGGCATTACTTATATATTAATCTTTTAATCAAAAGAATCAAATAATTCATATGGGTGGAGAGTTACCTTTTTAATTTGTTTTGTCACTCTTGCTCCCTGCAATAATTTTGATTTGTAGTGCAGTGTGTTTACGTGAAGAGTTATCTTTTTGATTTGTTTTGGCACTCTTGCTCCCTGCAATAATTTTGATTTGCAGTGCATTGTGTTTATGTGCTTGATGCTTGTGCCTTCATCATCGTGTGCTTTTCAGTGCAATTCAGATGCCCACTTCTACCATGGTTTTAATGCCATGTAAGGTTTTATAAGAGTCATAATCATAGACACACATTAGGATAGAGAATAATATATTATTTGATAATGTTGCAGTGATACATTTTATGGTTAATCTGAGGTAGGCTACCCCGTACATTGAATGCATGTACCACTTTCATGTATTTCAACATAGATTGCATCTTATATAGTACCCTAAATTGGTTAAGTCATGTAACTACCTAACTAACATTATTCCTAATAATACAAGTTTAATACCATGTTATGCTACTAACGCATGGCATGGTCTTGTTAATACATAAAGCCTTAACATTTCTATTAACATTGGGGATCATCATTTGGTCCTCCAATGTTTTTCGCTGGCACACTTGAGGGTTTCAAATTTTCAATAATCTAATGACATTTTAGATTGAATGAAATGTTTTTAAGAAATTATGATATTTCTATTTTATGTTTTTTTCTTTTTTAAACAATTTGTTTTTCAATATATGAACAATTTAATAGTGTATTAGGAGTACGGTCATTAATGAACAAACCTGCTGTGCTTAACATCTTTCTCTTTTTCCTTTGCTTTTACAGTTATTTTGTAATTGAAAATTATTGTAGACTCTACCTTATTTCGACGTATTTAGATAGTTTATTGTTGTTCTACTTAGGCATTTTGGCACTTGAGATGCCCACTTCTACCATGCCTCAAATACCATGTGGGATTTTATAAAATCATGTGCACATGAACATAAACACATATTATTAGGATAGAGAGAATTAGTAATGCCATGTGTGATTTGATAATGTTGCAACAATGCATTGTAGGGTTAACTCGAGTTAGGCTACCCATGTACTTTGAATACATGTACCACTGTGTCATGTATCTCAAAGTAGATTGCATCATATATTGTTGCCTAACAACATTATTACTGAATAGTATGAAGTTTGATATCATGTTTTGTTAAAATATCCTCTTCACAAGTGAAATTATTAACAGAGAAGGAAAATTTGTGTATAATTTTTATGGTTCTGATGTTTCAGACTTGTTTATGTTAAGTCCATCTTTAGGGGATCTCATCGCTTCGAGTGGGATGAGATAAAAAAGCCTTTTATTGCCTTATTTATGTGATATTGCATGTAGGGAACTTAAGTTGGCCTCACTTGTTCTTTATATATAAGGAAATACAAGACCTTTATATATATTCTGGCATAAGTATTCAGTTTCTCTAGTTTTCAAGCCCTCATCTATGTTAACAGTGTTGGCACGTTTATACTGTCACACTTCAAGGATTTCAATAATCTAGACATTGAATCAAAAACTTTTTGAAGAATCTATGGTATTTCTATTTTGTGTTTTTTCTCTCTTTGAAAATGCAATGTATTATTCAATATATCAATGATTGAATGTTGTATGACGAATCATGTTATTAATCAAAAACATCTTCTGGTTGACATCGTTTTGTTTTTCCTTTGCTTTTACAATTATTTTAGAGTTGATAATTATTGTAGACTCCACCTTATTTAGACATACTTAGATGTTTTATTGTTGTTATTGTTCTACTTAGGTATTTTAGTGATGATATAAATCAAACCACTATTTTAAACTTAGATCAAGCAAGAGATGCAGAACAAAGACTCTTTCAGGCACTGGATCGTGTGCGTATGCATAAGGTATGGACAACAAACTATATTCTTCTTCTGAAACATTTAATGGATAACTATCTTAGAGTAGAAAATAGGGCATAATGTAATGCATCCATGTTCCTTAGAGAATGTTAGTGAGGGATTGACAAATTTGTAAAGCTACACTAGTATTTCAAATATATAAATATTAATGTTGGATGTACTAAAATAGTTGACACAGTGAAGTTATAAATTCTTGGATTAGTTAGAGCTAAATATGTATCTAGAATACAAACTTGTAATATTGCTTTCACATGCTTTTGTTTCAATGTTCGTCATGTTTGACGATACCTTTTTTTTACGTAATATTTATCTTGGGGAAACCTTTTGGGCACTTCCCCTCATTCCAAGGATGGTACCCAGGGTAAACTAGATTCTTCAAGGCAAAGGCTAGGTCATAAATGCTCATGTGGAGCTCAATAATTTCAACATAGAGCTCATGAATAGTTCAACAATTGGCTCACCAACTATTAGCTTAGGAAGAGTCCAACAATTAGCTCATGCATGCTTCGTAAAGGATTTGAACCTGGGTGGGGAAAGTGAAACACCTACCTCCCCACCTATCAAGCTATTGCCTCTCGACAGAACAATATGTGTATGGTACCTTGTTAGTCCCAACCAATAATTGTCTCATGAAGAGTGAGCAATGAGCATGTCACACTTGGGATTTGAACATGAGTGGGGAGGTTAAATACTTCTCCTCTCTACCACTCAAGCTAGATGCAATTGACGAAATGTTTGATCATACTTAAAATACCCATGTTAAATTTTTTTTAGATGTTTACTATTTGTAATTATATTGCATTGCTTTATAGGGAATGACATTCAAAGCACAATTTGTTTTTTTTAAGGAAAACCTTGCAGGATCCCCTTGTTTCCCTAGAATATCCGGCTGGAGGGTGGCTCAATTGCCAACCACAATAGCAACTAGTACATTGGTAGTTATCATCTTGATTCGAACATTAACTGGACTAGAACTGTAGACTTGATGAAAATTCTTTTGAATAGATTGAGCTAATCCATTAGGCTTTTCAAGGCACAGTTTATGTTGCATCAATGCATGTTTTTAAAAGAAAAAGGACATAACCATGTTAATAATAACACTTTTAAAAGAGAAAGGACATAACCATGTTAATGATAACACTATAGTGCGCTTTTAAGTATAATGGCCTAGATCATTGTGATTGCGACCTATGCATTATTTTTTAGATATTATGATTGCATTGAGATCTTTTACAAAAGGATATTACATGCAGTTGAGAACGATTATAGATGTACATGCAATGGTATTTGCTATATTGATGGCCAAATGGACAAAGGGGAAGGTGTGCTTGTCCATGTTGAATAAACGGTGGTGGCAACTGTTGACTTACGTTGTTTTTAATTTATTGAGGGAAGCAACACGACTTAACTTTTGAAAGTTGGTTCTTTCCAATCTTGATTGGCTCAAATTAAGGATTGATAATTAGGACTTAATTGGCCCAATATTATGATAATGCTGTACTCTTTACATGTGGACACAACCATCTCATATTGTGTTATTATGCATTTTTGTAGGCATTAATTATGCTTAAGGCCATCATTTATTGTAATACTATGTTATGGCTAAGGTGATGTAGGCAACTTTGTTATGTTGGCTCACTTTTCAATAACTCTCTTGGGGAGTGCACACTATTATGTGGGACCATAACCCCTCTTGGGAGGATGCTCTACTTGAGTTGTGTATAAATACAGAACCTAAACCTCATTTGTAATATTATCTTGTGTGATCATTCGTTAACCTCTGTGCATCATTCTTTTATACAAGTGATTAAACCTATGGGCATTGTATCTTTGGTTTACTTTGGTGCAATTGTTGTGTTTTTTATCTCTAGTGGGTCTTTTGGACAGCTCCAGTGTACTTGTTTAGTGTTGTATTCTCCTTTACGTTTGTAGGTTTTTGGGTTAGCTGTTTGGTTCCGTTTGATCCCATTGTTCACTTGTGATCTCAACACTGTATCAAAGTGGGTGTGAACCATTCTCTACTTATTTTATTGCTGGCTAGGTTTGCTAGGTAGTCCTTGGTGTACTTGGGGCATGTGATTGGTGGAGGAGAGCTAAAGATTGATCCTACAAAGATACAGGCCATCCTTAAATGGCCCATTCGTACTAATGTCAAAGAAGTTACACTTTTGTGGGAGCTACCCAATATTTAATAAAGTTCATAGCATCATTCTTAGTTGTGGTAGCACCAAGGCTGTTGAGAGTGGGGAGCATGTGCGAGAAGTGCAATTTTCAAAAAGCTTTTGGGAGTGGAGTGTTTTTTATTATAAAATACATATTTTAATATTAAAAAGCACACACACAAGGCCGAGTTAGCTGCAGAAAACATGAAAACTCAGATTTAACAACTAGATTAATGATGATAATTAAAGCATCAACCATTTAGTACACTTATAACATCAATCATCTAGCAGTTATATCTTATAACATTGCCATCAAATGATCAACCATAACATCAACCTTCAAGTTTCAACATATAACATTAGTCTCAAGAAACTGTAATAGATAACATCAATCATGAAATGAAATAGAGCATCATATTCATTATCAAAGAGTTGTAAGATGTAGTTAACAGTGCAAAGGTGAGTTCAAAGTTCAAGCTTAAATTTTCATATGAGGTTTACCTAATAGGCCATAATAAAGGCTAAGTACTAAGTTCTAGAGACTAAATTCTAACTAGGAAAAAAATCCAGTATCTATTAAGCTTTCCTCATTCCACGGTAAATTTCTAGTTTCTTTTCCCATGATCTATGAAGAAAAGGAGTAAGATTAGGTGGAAGTACATGGCCCCTACACAATGCTAGACGTTATGAATATAAAGGAAAGTGTCCTGCATTTGGAACCTTGTTTGTGGATGGGGTGGCATCTGTCTTGCATGAATATGGTCACAATCATGATCACCTAAAAGTTCAACCTCCAAGCCCTCTAAAACTATGGCTTCAAATTAAAAATGGGCCTCCTTTGGATTGTTGCACCAAGTCTCATATGTTCTATCATTCTTCGTTGCCTCACAATAATGGGACAACCACTAAGTGTTAACAACTTGTGAAAGCACCCTCACCACCAATTTATGTAGATTTGTGGTAGAGGAGCCATACATGCTAAGCTGTTGGGAGCAGGGAGTGGGAGTGGAGCGAAAAGCGAAATTTTCAAGAGCTCCCGTTTCAGGAACATTTTTATATAGTATATATTTTAATATATTTTGATGGATTCATATTTAAAAAACATGTAGGATGTTGAATTAGCTATAGAAAACATGGATTAAACCATATAACATCAACCATCTAGTAGTTATAACTTATAACGTTGTCATCAAATGATCAACCATAACAACTTTTATAGGAGCTTGGCAAAGAAGGGAGGAACCATAATATTGTCATCAAATGATCAACCTAGTATATGAGAGGTATGGAGTGCCTTAGGAGCGTGCTCCCAAAATTGGGAGCGTTCTAGGAGTGAGCTGCTGAAGGCAGTGAAAAGGGAACGAGCTTCGAGTGTGGGAACGAGGGGAGGGGGAGTTCCCACGCAGCAGAGCATACATGTTCTACCATTCGATAGGATTCAACCTATTTCGATCTTTAGTTGCATGCAGGTTAGCAAAGACACCATGTACATTGATGGACTTGTTTAATTTGCTTTGTACTTGGGCACAATCCTCTTGATTAGGGACCAACTTGTCTAACGCAAGCATATACCCATTTTGTAGTTCTGGATCTGTGTGTGGTTTTCTCTTAACCTCACCCCTAGGTGTTAGTTGGGCCAACCAAGATGGAGAATAATATTTTGTGTGTAAAGACATATGCTAGGGCATGGAGTGGAGTGTTAGGTTTACTGAGCCAAGGTCCGATTTATAGTTTGAATAATTTACTGCAATTATTAAATGAAAACACACTGAGATCTAACAATTTACACAGAGAAAAAACACAGGAAATCACATTCATTTGACACTTAGATTGGAAAACCCCAACTGGGGAAAACCAACAACAATTGATTTTTATTAATGATACAAATCTTGGGCTCTCGTCCTGGGATAATGACTCATTGAGAAAAAATACAATGACAGAATGCTAGCCGTCACACCTCAAGATCAGTCCTTCGTTCTTGTCGGTTGCTAACCCTCGACTGCCCCTTGCTCCTATCCTCTAACCCTGCCCCTGCACTTGGGTGAAAGTCTGTCTCCAACCAATGAATGAGATCTCACTGACTCTGTGTGACTGTTGTGTGTCTCATCCTCTCCTTAGGCTTCCTTTTATATCTTCTCAATGACTAAAACTCTAACCCTAGATCTCCAAAGTGATCGAAGGTTGAGATTAGATCTCAAGCCTCACTTAAGATCAACGACTGTGACTTAATATTAAGTTCACTTTTTAGACATTAGCCAACATTAAGTTAATAATGTGCTTTTCCTAAGTTAGACTTAAGAAAGAGATACATAGTCTCTTGCTTTCTCAAGCAAGCTCCTAGAGAGGAAATCTGGACGACTCCTGCATGCTAGACACTTGGCCTATGCATAATACTTGTCCTAGCTACAATAATCAACACTCCCTCTTAGCGAGGATGGTACTTCTCGAAGAGCCACCTGGAACTGGTTCTCCCTTTGACCTTGGTACATTGTCGCATACATCATCCTGCACACTAGCATCCCAACAACCCTGCTAGTTAGCTACTCCCTGATCACTGGAAGTCACAAAATCGATGACGTTACACGTCAGTGCCAAGAAGTTTAAAAAATTCGTCAAAGGCCTGCTCTCCCTCAATTTACGCCCGCTCTCCCTCAATTTACTCCTAGGAGCTTGGTCCTGCTCCTTAGCATCAATCAATGTCATCTCGTACCAACTAGGTCTCTTGGAAGAATTAGAAGGGGATAACTCCCTCTTCCCCTCTAAAGGTTTAATCCCCATGTTGGAAGTCTGTGAACTCTGCTCCGCCTAAGAAGTCTTCTTCTCCTTGACCTCTGTCACTGACATCGATCCATGATCCAAGATCCCCTTGGATCCAACTACATGCTTTCCCTGTAACTTGTAAACTTTGCCCTCTCTGACACCAAGAACTCATGTTGACTCTATGCTAGCTCACACGGTCGAATGAGAACCCATCCACTCTCAAAAGAGATGGCGTACCTATTGTTCTCTAGTGCCAAACATAAGGCCAAATTCATCTTGAGCTCCGGTACATACAAAACGTCTGTCACCTCCAGACATCCTCTTGACTCTAGCTGAAACTTGATTGTTCCAACTCCCTTCACAACACACTTGGAACAAGTGCCAAGCTCCACATGCAAATCTGGGTCTATCCCTGACAACCTGGTGATCAACTCACCTGTCCCCATCACATGATGAGAGGCCCCACTATCCATGAACCAGGCACTACTAGAACCTGTGCCAGAAATACAAGAGATTAATGAGAAATCTTTCTTGAACTTCTCAACAAACTCCTTAATTGGAGCTTCTGTAGATGCTACTACCTACTGAGACTTGCTCTTCCCTTTCTTCCGTTCTGGACACTATGAAGCATAATGGCCACACTTGCGGCACATGAAGCAATTGACTTTGCTCGTGTCCTTCTTCCTCTTCACCCCCTGTGAAGTTGACTCTCCCCTTGTATTGTTCTTGCTCCTCTTTTCTTGACTGGCAAGAGCAAAATTCTTCTCATCTCCTACAGATAGAGATTCCTCCCGAATCTCATCTTGAGTGAAGTCATCCCATAACCTCTCCCAATTGGGAAGATGTTCCTGTGCAATGATCCCTTTGACGAAGGGTACCCATGGCTTAGTGAAGCCATTCAGGGGAATCCTCACCAACTTTTGATCTCCCACTGTTTCCCTAACTACTGCTAACTGATCATGAACTTGTTTGATCTTGGTGAGATAAGAATCTACAGTATTGAAGAAAATTGACTTAAAAATATGAAATTTGCTTATTCACACATTTAGTCAAACACTTTGAAAACTAGGGTTTTAACTTGAATTTCAGAAAGTAAAACCACAACTTCAAAAATGTACTTCCCAAATACTCCCAAATACTTCGAATACTGAAAATAACTTTAAGCAAGATGAACATAAGAATTTTGGTCAAAGATCGGGCAAAACCCCACAAGCTTGGGGAAAACCCTAAGAAGAAGATTTTTCATTAAGAAGAGCAAACTCAGAAAAAATCTTTACAATGAATTTTTCTCTTTCTTTTAACCCTTATTGGCAAAATTTCTCAAAACACAACATCAAAACTACCTTGAAATATGTGCCAAAAAGTTCTGTACAGTCTACTGTACGACTGCCCACACGTGCTGTACGGTACTGTACGGCCTGCACACTTTCTGCTCTCGATTTCTGTGCCCACACGTGACTGCAATTAATGTTGTACGGTTTGCATTTAATGTGCAGTCATTTCTTGGGATTCGAGCCACCTTTCTTGGGATCCAAGCCCGCACATGTGACTGTCATAAATGCTACTGTACGATTGCTGCAAACTGCCTAGGGATGCATGTTGCTCTTTTCTCTTGGAAATCGTGCCCTTCTTTGCTAGGGAACTCTTATTGGTCTTCAATCTTCCTCTTCCTCTCTTTTGATGGTGAGTGTATCTTCATTTATCTCTTTTTCTTCTTTTATACTTTACTTTTCATTAACTAACCCTAACTACCAAAGAAACAACCTAATCAATGGCTAGGATTAGATTAGGAGATCTAGGGTTCACAATAGATGCACTTTTCTCAATTAATAATTAATAAAAAAATACATCATTTAAGTGGCCCACTTTTATAAAGTACAAAATCACTTTCACTTTATTTATATAAACGTCACTTTGTTACATAAATACATAAAGGACAAAACTTTCTGGTCCTCCTCATCACATCCACACCAAAAATATGGGAGGACCTCCAGAGTTATTTTTTCAACAATTATTAGTCTTGGACATCTTGGTGCTTCTGAACTCCTCCTTCAACACCATCTTGCTGTTTTGATTATTACTCCGATATAAGCCCATTGGAGCATCCCACATTGCCTTGGTTGACATCTTCTCAGCTACGTGAGAGATCAAATGATCCTTCACCGCTTCCAAGATAATCCTCTTGGCCTTCACATCCTTCAAGTTGTGAGCTGCTAGGTCCTTAGGATCTATCGGCGCGGTCACTGCTTTGCTTGCGAACTCCCACAACCCGTCCTCCATGAGAACTAGCAACCCTCTCTTTTTAAGGGCTGTAGTTGGAGGCACCCTCCGATCTATCTTCATATCTTATACCTGCAGTTTCCATCTTTAACTGTTGCTCGAAATGCTTGTTGCCCGAATTTCTGCAGTCAACTGTTGCTCGGATTTGCAGCCTACTGTTTCCCAAGACATCCTGCAGTTTTTTTGCTACAACCTGGGGTTTTTTGGGTGCTGCTTGGACCCTTTTCTGTTTTGCTCGAGTCTCCTGCTCGCTGCCTGGCCCTGTTTCAAGGCTGTTTTGGCCTGCCCAAAGTTTTATGGGCCTGCCTGAATTTTCTTGGGCTGCCTTGTTGCTCGAATCTATTTGGCGGATTCCCTGTGGCAGCTGGGAAGGCTTGTTGGCAGCTTGCTAGCGGTTACCCTTTACTAGTGGCTTGGTAGTTTCCCGTTGGCGTGTTTGTTCGCGCCTTTTTCCTGGCCTGTGGCCGTATCGACTGTTGTCGATGGCTATGGTTGTTTGTAGTGGTCACTGTTGTCTGCCAAGATGCACACCAGCAGCATGAATCTTTTGAAAGATGTTTCTTCACTAAAAGTGGGAAAGGTGTGGCCTTGGGGGCAAGTAATGAGCCAGGTGCTGTCACTTGATCCCAGCTCCTCCGTTTAGGCAAAACTCTTAATGAAGCCAAGGGGAGTAGACCCTACAAAGAGTTTCTAAGGCTCTTGTGTTTTAAGTGTTTTAAGGTGTTGATGATGTGGATGGGTATTATTTAGGAGTTTTTGTGATCACAGTTTTACAATAATTGAGATTTAAACAACACAAAGATATACTTGCAATGATAAGAAATACACCACAGATTGAAGCATCCGCAATGATATAATTAAAGCAAATGACACATGCACTTCAGATATAATAATAAAATGAAACAACTGATGAACTAGTGCCTTATGGAGTCAAAAAATGTATTGGGATGCTGAGATACAAGAGTTCAGTGTTGCTTGATACAAGTGTTGGTGGTGTGTCAAAACTGTTTTGCAAGTGCTCTTTGTAAATTTTATTATAAATTTTGAGGTGATCTTGATTATTATGGCTAAGGGGAATCTCCAATATACGTGAAGGTACTGGAAATGTGTCCGGAAAATGCTCTAAGTGGCTTCGTACAAGGACATGTTGGACTATCCAAGTTTCCAGCTAGGCGTTCAATAACTAACCAGCCACTTAAAACGAGGTATAGCTACATAGCGTCCCCACTAAGAATTTGCCCACGTTAGAGTATTTGAGGATCAACGCCGGATTTTCTTTGGTTATGGGGTGAAATTTTTATCATGGTTAAAATTGGATTAAATGTGAACAATTAAATAGCCAATACCGTTTCTGTGTATCCCAACCTCCCAGGGTAGGGTAGAGCATACGCGGTATGGAAATGGTAAATTCCAATTTTAAGGGGGGTCTTTGAAACAAGAGAACCAAATAGAAAACTCTCCGATAGAGAGCACTCTTGATCCGCCTTATGGCGATATTCAAGAGATTTATGATGCACGGAATTAAAGTACTTGAAAGTAAAAACTAACCTACCCAAGAATCTCTTTCAAGTCAAAGACCGTACTCGGGAGAGCATGGGGGTAAGTCAAAACAAAGCAAAAACAACTCTCTGACAGAGAGCACTCTTGATCCACTGTTGAGTGAGATTCAAGAGATTTCTAACTTTTTCAGTTTATCAATTTATATCAAATAAAAATGAGCTATTAAGCAAGAATCAAAGAACTAGCAATTAGTGGAATGAAAACTACTCTAAGAAAGTAAAACTAAACTAAGTACTGAAATCAAATCTAAGCTAGAGATGCAAAAAATGGAGATTCCAAACACAACACACTTCCCCCAAATAGGGGAAGTAAAAGAAAATGTGGGAGCCGTAATCCCACGAGCTTTTTAAGAGTTACAATACTTTGGGGCTTTTATCCCTTAAAATGAGAAGAAGTGAAATGAATGAAGTTTTTAAAAGCTTTTACAAAAAGGAGATTGATTCTTGGGTTTCATTGGATCTTCATGGTTGTAGCTTCTTCTTGTTTGTTTCTTCAAGTCTTTTGACTTGTCCTTGGTTGATCTCTTCTTCAAACACCTAAAACACAACACACTTCAAGCACCCATTATTCGTTAATCAAAACAAAACCAAATTGAAACTAGATGCAACTAAGATCTAGGATAAATGAACTAGATGCAATACTTGAACTAAAAGTTAAAATGAACTAAGATCTAGGATAAATAAACTAGATGCAAATTTTAACTAAGTACAAAAGGAAATCTAGACTAGAAACAAAAGTAAGCGAAACTTTTTGTTATTTAAACTAAGTTAAATCTAAGCTACAAACCAACTCCAAACAAGAGAGAAGAACAAAATGAAGAAGCAAGGAGATAAAGGAGAAATGAAGGCAAAGAAGAGAAGTCGAGGAAGAATGGAAGAACAAACAAAAGGAGGGCTGGAAAAGAAGTTAAAGGGCAAAGAACAGTCCAAGAGGTGGCTGCAAGAGTAGACAAGAAAGGGCTAAGAAAACAGTGGTAAGGGGCAGCGAAAAGGGAAGTGAAGGGTGCAGCGAAAAGGGAAGTGAAGGGTGACTGAAAAAGGTGGTGAAAAGAGGGACAAACAGTAAGAAGAGAAGGCTGAAAATAATGAAGAGCAAGGGCAAGAAACAAGAAGGAAAGACAAGACAAAAAGTGAGGCAAAGAGTGACAAAAATCAGAGTTGGAAGCAAGCTGGAAAAATACAAAAAATCAGAGATGAAAGAACTCCAAACAATGAGCCAAATCAGAGAGGAAAAGAGGAACAAAACAGTGGGTAAAGAAGGCCAAAAATCAGACTTGAAATGTTTGGAAGATGGAAAAAGGAAGAGAGGAGGAGTTCAATGAATGGAGAAGAGAGCAAAAGAAGGCAAACAAAAGGAAGAAGATCAAAGAGAAGAAAGGAGGAAGATCAAAGAGAGGAAAGCCAAAGAAGGCAAGGAAGGGCAAGGAGCCAAAAGATAAGTCTTGAAGAGTTTAGGGCTTCTTGTAGAGTAACCAGTAACCAAGGGTTTAAATTGATTTTAATGGATGGATCTTTAGCAAACTTCTCAAGCTCAACTTTGAAGCAGAGATTTGATCTTTGGAGAGCTCTGAACTAGACAAATTTGTCAGAAAAATAGTGGTGAAGAGGAGAAAGAAGCAGCCAAGCTCAAGCTCCTACTTCACACTTGGGAGATCTGCACAATACACAACTCAAAAATAAAACTTGATCAAGCCTAGTATGATTAATTAAATGGGACAAGAAGGGCATCAGTATTACCGACTACAGTTGCTAATTCTAAATCACATGAAACCAAGCATCAATGAACAAATTGTAACCACAAATGCTCACCCTATGGACTTAAGAAATACTTCTAAGCTAGAAGCATGATCAAAGCATTATAATTTAAGCAGCATAAAGGAACAATATCACCTTAATACATTTGAAGCATTCCTCATGAACAAATTGAGCACACCATGTAGACCTCTAAAGTCGCTTTCATTCCAAATAGCAAAAGCTAAGAACTATTACAAAATTGGCAGAGTAATATTGCACAAAATATCCATCCTAAGAGAACCAAAAGGATTCTCCTTTATACAAAAACTGAGCACCTAAAACCTAATTCGAACTTGGCATGCAATGAGGTCGAATTCCAATCAAAGACAAGCTTGGAGTGTAGATTCATGAGCTAACACCGAGCTTTGGTTGTTGTGAGTGGGGAGGTGGCCTCCACCTAGGCAAGGCGCCCCCCACTCCTCCTAGTTACCATCACCCACCCAATAAGCATCCTCCACATAAGGAAGACGTGAGCATGCAAGAGAGGTGTGAATCCAATCAAGGGATAATCTTGGAGCTTGATGGAATGGTTGACTCGCGTTTGTTGGTGTTAGAGCTTGTGATGTGGCCCTAATCTTAGCAAGGCGCCCACCATTCCATTAATACATAACCAACAAACCATTAAATGCTTGCCACCTCAACCAATTCGTGAATCATGAAGGAGAGGGTGAATTCCTTGATTGAGATTGACTTGTGGTGACTGGATAGTTAACTAAAACTGATCTGAGATGATTGGAATCTTCACAAATGCTGATTGCCATGTCATTTAGCCTGTTTATTTAATCCATTTGGATTATTCTGGAGAGAATTGGATTATCTCCAATTTAATATTTTTTGATTATTTTAATTAATATTTCTCCTTTATTGATTTTTTGAGAAAATATTAATTATGAGACCAAATGACTGTCCGAAACTTAGGATAAGTGGGTTTGGGGTTTAACTGGGATTTTTGGCTTAGGAATTGAGCCTCCAATCATTTAAATCCACCCCCAAACCACTTAATTATTACATGTGGAAAATTTTCAGTTAAAATAATTAAAAAATTTAATAATAAAATAATAAAAATAAAAAGTATCCAACGCGTCCGGTAAATTTTTTCGGACAACGTTTTAAACCACCTAGGGACCTAGGAAATGACCATAGAAAAGATTCATAGTGTCTAGTAGGTTCATATACAACTGTTGGACTCTAATAACACCCCAAGGCCCAAGCTCTCAAAATTGGGCATTCCAGCTTTGGAGGAAGCAAGAGAAAAACTCATCGATTATTACTCGGCTAAAGGCAAAGCATAATCAATAAGTGAAAAAACTCCCTGGAATACCTTAGTTGATAGTCAAGTCTTGGGGAATCGAGCCACTCAAACCCCTACTAGCACACTTATTACAAAAACCCCATGGGGCATGGTCATTTCAACAAAAAAATAAAAATGGCTAGCCAAAACTGGCTAAGTCTGAAAATTGAACCTCTGATACTCTGGAAATAAACATGGATCATGTTCAAACACTGGCGGCTCAATGGAAGTTCAACTATTGTACAAAATAGTTGGTAACAGTCGCTACTACACCCTCCGCCATTTCTTCTTGCCTCTTGTGTGATTGCCCAAATCCCCTTCAGTCTGCCGCCTACACGTTCTTTCTGTTGACTTCCTTTCTACATGTGCAACTTGGTGGTCGCCTCCTCTCGTTGCCTTGCCCTGCTTCGTTTACCTGTTGGCAGCGTAAATCCACGTGGGCTCGATGCTTCCAGTGGCTACTTGCACGCAGCTACGATGTCACCCGTGTGTCCCTCTGCCGCATGGTTCAGCCCCCTTGAGTGTTGTTCCTCTCTTAGTCACCCAACTTGCGTCATTGCTCACTCGTCTGCGCTTTGTTGTGGCTGATAGGTGTTGTGGCAGCTTCCCAATGCTGCTCCTGGCAGCTGCTACGACGACTTGCTTAATTCTTGTAGCCAACAACTCTCTGCCACCTATTGCTTCTCGTCCAGTTGCCCGATCCGCTTGTTCTACAGGGTTCCTCCTCGGCCTAGTTCCAGCTTGCAGACCTTGCTCCACTAGCAACCCAGTCCAACTCATGCAGCAGCTGGCGTCACCTCGACGTCCTAGCTTCCAGATCTGCACGTGCAACAGCTGTACGATATACGGTTTGTTCGACGCAACGACTTTTTTTTTTAATTTTTCGTTGTAAACCCATCAAATGTGATTTCCTGCATAGAGCTTCAACTTGGCCTCATCTTTGGCTCCCATGCCATGTTAATTTTACTGAGCCCACATCCGATTTACAGTTTGAATAATTTACTACAATTATTAACTGAAAACATACTGAGATCTAACAAATTACATAGCGGAAAAGCATAGGAAATCACATTCATTTGACACTTAGATTTACTTTGGAAAAACACCAACTCAGGAAAAACCAACAATAGTTGATTTTTATTAATGATAAAAATCCTGGTCTCCTGTTTTGGGATAATGGCCCATTGAGGAAAAATACAATGACAAAATGCTAGCCTTCACACGTCAAGATTAGTCCTTCAATCTTGCTGGTTGCTAACCTTAGGTTGCCCCTTGCTCATTTCCTCTGACCCTGCCCATGCACCTACACACTTGAATGAAAGTCCGTCTCCAACCAATCTATGAGATCTCACTCACTTTGTGTGACTTCTGAGTGTCTCATCCTCTCCTTAGGCTTCCTTTTATATCTTCTCAATGACTAAAACCCTAGCCCTAGATATCCAAAGTGATCGATGGTCGAGATTATATTTCAAGCCTCACTTAAGATCAACGACTTTGACTTAATCTTAAGTTCACTTTTTAATCATTAGCCAATATTAAGTTAATAATGTGCTTTTCCTAAGTTAGACTTAGGAAAGAGACAATAGTCTCTTGCTTTCTCAAGCAAGCTCCTAGAGAAGAAATTTGGATGACTCCTGCATGCCTGACACTTAGCCTATGTAGAAGTCCCTGTTCGAGCTACAATAATCAACATGGAGCATTCAAATTATCCTACCTTTTTTTTAGATTTTCAGGTTACTTTGAAAGTGTTAACACCATGTTTGGGGTGCTTCATGACATTTGGGGTACATGGTGTATGTTCAGCCCTTGGATGGGCCGAGATGGATTGTATCATTGGATATGGTCCATGGTGGATATGCATACTTGTGATAGCTTGTTCAGTGGATGCTAGATCTCAGATGATCACTGCGTCAATGTTCTTCCCTAAGGCGTTGAAGATCATCGGATTTAATAGTTTCTAGGATTTCATGATTGGCAGGATTGCAACCTTTCAACTGAATCCCATGATGTATGAGGGGTAGGGTGGTTGGCATTCAATCAAAAGCACTGAGCCCTCAATGTACCTTGATGTTGATGATGCTGGTTTTTGAACTCCTTTGTCACGACCTTTGTGAAAATGTACCCTTCACTCGAACAAAAACATTGATTAAGCATGTTAAGCTTTTTCTATCTTATTTTAACACATGGATTAAAGAGTTTCATCAAAATTGGAGGGTGTTTACTGATGTCCTTTGAGGATCAAGGTTGAGGCAAAGCTAGAGCCTAGATTATACATGAGTAAACCTTACATATTTGTGTCTAAATGTTTGGATTCACATGGATGTACATGAATATATATTTTTTACATAAAAGATTGAATATTTAATGTATTTTTTGGTCATTGAGTTATATGCACCATTACTTGCAAGTTGCTATATAGTATATACATTAATTAACTTTGGATTTTTGTGTCTAAACATTTGTATTCACATGGATGTATATGAATATATTTTTTAAAAAATCAAATCTTGATATTTTATGTATTTTTTGGTTGCCCATTTTTTCCAGCCTGTACAGTTCTGATTGGTTTCTGGTTCCTAGGCTCCGTTGGTTCGGTTTTGATAACATTGGTTAGAGGTCACTCCCAACTCGTTCTTGTGATTCCAGCCTTGACCTTGGTGGGAGAAGATGCTTTGGAAGTGATTTGACATCCCCTAAAGTGCTTTGAATGTGAAGCCAATATCTCTATACCATCTACACAACGCTTTGGATTAAATTTAACAGTTATTTGGCAAGTAAATCTCATTTTATTGCTGTGTTTGATTGCTTAAAAGCTAAGTCACCTGACATGACGACGTGGGACACAAAGGACACAAAAATACAAGTGTCCGACATGGACACGGTGACCCCCGGAATCAGGACACGGAGGACACGTTTTATATATATATATATTTTAAAAATTATATATATTAATTTGAATTTTTTTGACATATAGATCCAATTTTTTTTAAAAACTAGAACATTTACAATTTTTCAAGAATTGCTGGATGAACATGGTCCATTTGAAGCAGTCATGGATGCTACAAATATGGGCCTATTGTGGGAGGAGAGAACATTGAGACCCCAAGAACTTGGCTGTGTATTAAGGGTAAACAGGTTGAGTTTGAAAACCGTATCATTCCTTCAATTTTAGGTTTTTCTGGAAAAGCGGTTGTCTTAGGAAATTAGAAGCGGAGGAAGGTCCCCTTCGAGTACTTCCAGCCAAGCTTTTCAATCAAGGAATACGTGGAAAGAGCGGGCATTGTCATCACGACCACCTTCATCTGCTTCATCACCAACAGGGTGGAAGATTCCAACAGTTGAAATGCATGTGGATCACCATAGAAAAACATAACGAAATCGATTGTTCTTAGCAGGCATTGGTAATTCAAAGTTTTTTTATATCCATATCTACAAACTATTCAGGCTATCATTCATTCCGTCACATTGTAAATGCCATTCTATTCACTAGATCATGTAGACGAGGTCTTTTGCCAGGTGTGAATGCTACTCACTGCGGGCTCCTTTTTCGTGTGGAACGTGTCCTGGAATTGGGACACATTCTGTGCAGACATGGGACATGATCCCAACACGTGTCCGACACGTGTTTTATCATGTCCCAAAATCGGGACACGATAAAACACGTGTTGGGATCGTGTCTATGTCCGACATGTCCCCACGGGACACTTCGCCCAATATGGACGTGTCCGGTGACTTAGCTTAAAAGTTAACATGGAATTTCAGCCTTGGGGATCACTCTTGTTCGATCAATTCTTTTCTGCTTTTGACTCCATTACCCATAGAATTCAAGGCACTGCAGTCAGAAACAAAATTAAGAGTTTCTCCTCACTGTTTTTAGAGTTTTATACACAGATATGCACTTCTTAAGCACAGATTTGAGGTGTTTGAGAGCAGATTTGCACAGAAAACGAAGTAAACTGAGAAATGTAAGTGTTAATCTGAACATAACCTTGCTGTCTCATCGATTTCTTAACAGAAATTAGGTTTGATAATTAAATTCCATTGAACTAATTCGCAGATTTGAAGTGTCTTTGTTGGTTAAAGTCTGATTTTTACATTTCAGATCACATAGGGATTCCCCTCGAGGCTAGAAAAGCACTAGCCCGAAGTTCAGAGGGACTGTACAATAGGAGATAGCGTACCCTCCCTAGTTATCTTTTAACCAGATGGTTTAGAGTGTTAACAAGTTTGAAGTGCAGGGGGGACTGTACAATAGGAGATAGCACACCCTCCCTAGTTACATTTTAACCAGATGTTTTGAGTGTTGAAAAGTTCAAGACACTTTGTCCTACTTGGTGCTTACCCCTTCCGCCCTGCAACAACATTGTTTATGGGATTCAACTTCAGCAGGGAGGTGCGCTTCAAAACTAAAAACACCAGATCAAAACTTGGATCCTGATCTGGCTTTGGACAAGTATTCACCCACTGAGCAACAACTAAACAGATTGACTCATGCTCTTCTAAGAGCAGCCCTGCTTGTGGTTCACCTCAATCCAAGGGTATTGAGGTCATATCTTCTGCAAAAGTGCTTCACTAGAGAAAGGTGAACTCAGTTCTTCAGCAGGGAGGACATTAAACATTTTTCTTCTTTTCACTGCTGCGGCTGAGCAACATGCTTTGCCCCTGGTGCAGGCATCTCATTTGACTAGATGTTGTTTCTGATATTCTCCCAGTATTCACACAGGATGATACAGTAAACACTTAACTCCTGCAAGCTATTCTGTTCTTCCTTGGAAAGGGTGTACCATCAACAGAAATTGAGAACAAGTTTCTCTCAGCATGGGGAAATGATCAGACATAGTTATAGTTGACTTAGTCAAAGATATCTTATATCTGTATTTTGTATTTTACTTTTTGTTTCTCACCTACCTCAATTACTGGTTGTAAATGTATAATGGGAGACTTATTGAAAGATAATATCTCACCTACCTATACATAAAACATTCTCCATCTACTGATTTTGTACTCCTATATATACATAATGAAGTATAGTGTACAGTGTGTACAGTTGTCAATTTTTCTCTTGCACTTTCCTTTTAGTGTGATTGTTCTCATTGCTGTTCACTTGTACACATATCATGTTTGAAGAAGGATTTGTGTTCTATATCAATTTTCTATTAACATTTGCTTCAGTAATTAACATACATGGTGCTAATTACCTACATATGCAAGCTTCAACTACAAAATAAACTACGAACTCCGTAATTCCTTCTTTACATGAGTGATAGACTATCTAAGTGTTCATACAACATGCGCAATCAGTTTTGTCTGCATCCCGTTCTTGTAATATTGAACTGTTATAGGTCATGAAGCCATAAATTAATCTGATATCTTTTTCCTTGATTTGTGCCATAATTTATTTTCTCTTTGTTTCTTAACAACATTTCATAATATGATCTCTGGTACAGGAAGCACTAAAGAATGACCACATTCTGACACCTGCAGATGGAAGTGAAAAGGTACTTATCATTAGGCTATGTTGACATAATTTATTTCCAAAGAACAGTATATGTGAAGGGTAGAGTAGAGACTTCAATTACTTTTTAGTGTCTACTATATAATTTCTATGGAGTAATTTACACAAGAGAAAACCGTGCAGTCATTTTCTCAAATTTTGCAGCTGTACCACAATAATATATGCTTTCCTTCAGCTCCTGAAGGTACCGAACAATCACAGCCAATGTCTTTGATGCCTACTGATGGTCAACTTTTCATGGTTCATGAAGACCCTGCCTTGGGACTCAGTCAGAGGTGGGCCTGCTTATTTCAGATTGTTTTACATGTCCTTCAATTTGGTCATTTAAGACAATTTGGCATTCTTCACAATTTCTAAATATACATTTCCAGATTGGAGTGCAAATTAATGATACTTGTGAAATACTTTGTTTTCAGAGATGTCATCTGTGCTGCAGAGACATCTCTTCCTGTTCCTTCAGGATTCATGTACGATTGTAAACAGGGCAATATGGAGGACACATCAAGTCAGTTATCAACTTTTTCAGACCCATTAAATAGATGTGGGATGAACCTGCACTTGGAATATCAGGGTTCCTCATACCATCCTGATTGCCAATACACTCGTTCTGATGTAACTGAAGAAAAGGAATCCAAGCCAGAATTGAGTCTGCAAGGAACAACCATGGATTATGGCACCCAGTTGGTTGGCATGGGGTTTGATGGGCTGCCTCAACAGTGGCCTTCAAGTTATAATCACGTAGTAGGGTCACTTTTTGACAAGTACTTATATTCATGGGTAAGCACCTTTTATTTGTCAAGTAGCTATTGTTATAAAGCCACCGACAGTCAACAGGACACTATTTTTCAGTGCCATGTGTGCATCTCCCTGGTTTTGAAGATCAGGTTTTGATCACTTAGGATATTCAGCTAGCTATGGTTCTGTTTTTATAGCATAAGATGTTAGAGGACAGTTATAAATTCAATTATAAAGCAGCTATAATTGATGCTTCTTCAACAGTTCTACCCTTGAGTCTTGATATTGTGATTTGTTATAAAAAACGCTCAGAAAGGAATAGTCCATGACGAACAACCTTCTCTTTGGTAAATGCCGAAGAAACAGGATGATGGCCTCTTTTAACATTATGTAGAAATCATAGAAGTTGTAAACAGTGGCTAATGACCATTATAGATATGTTCACATACTTATGGACTATTTCATAATTAGTTATTTTAAGTTAAGATGTAAGCATAAAAGAATGTATTGTCCACACTAGATTCTTGGATTCTAATTAAGTTTCTAAATGTTTTTTTTTCTTGTAGCAACAGTCTATGTCAATGTTTGGATCGGCTTCAGCTTTAACTAGTCATCAAATCAGCACTAGTGAACAAGTGGAGCAACCATTGGGCACACAAATGCAAGCAGCATATGAATGCCATGCAGGAGCTTCATGCATAGCTTCTTTAATGTGACAAAAGAACATTGAAAAATACGCAGGTGCAAGATTATCCTGTTTTGTACAATTTGTCTAGAACATACTCTGGAGTCTGAATGCCTTGTTCAGATTTGATAATCAGTAGAAAGTGATATTATCGAACAAGATATGTTTCAATTTATTTGGCTATGATCAAGTGAAAGGAATGTGATTAATTTTGATGATTTGGCTTATTGGACCAAGTATGAAATTCCAGTTTCAATTTGAAAGTGTAAATTAGAGGTGGGAGGACTTCTGAGATATTTAAATAGTATTTCTGACAGGATACTAGAAACTGTGTCTTATATTGGGAGTACGACAGAATAGTGCAGATAGCTGGATAGAATAAGCCTAGAAGCACAATGCATTGTTTAATTTATGTTTTGAAGTGCTAAACCTACTATACCAGTAACATGACGTGCCAGAGTGGTTTTTGGGTGAAACCCGTCTCAAACAAAAACCTGTCAGAAACCCCATTCTGGAACGCATTTCTTGAATCTGGGTGATTAATGTGTTGCGAGAGAAACCAACTGCATTTTATGTGAAGCCTATCCATTTCTTGAAGAAACACCATCCTATACTGCCTGTGTTTCTCCAAAAATATTTAAAAAAATTCATAAAGTCAAACACTCATGAAAACCCTAAACCTAAACCTTGTTCATCAAATACCAGTGCCCATTGCTGTCATTTCCTGTCATAGAGTTCGGAGTTTGTCTGAAGCTGTTGCTCAAGATATCTTTGTTGGTTTCAGAAAGTCTTCTAAACTTGGCAGGGATTTGCAGTCTCCTTGTGCTGAATATGGTACTCTTGTGCCTGAGCAGATTATATTGTTTACTGTGAAATTAAAGGTGGTGGAAGTATTGCTGTTGTTTCTTTTCATTAGAGCTAACTCTAAGGATGCCAAGAGAGATGACAACAATCATGGGTTTCAGAAGAAATTGGAGGATTCTGATGATGGATAACAGTGAAAATATGGATAGAGATAAGAAGAGGCAAGGTGATTGTTCAGAAGTATGTAAAGAAGGTCAAGCTTCTGTATGTTATGATTTAAAAGAGGTGTTATGAGAAAATTAGGTCCAGATATCTGGAGAAACTCAGTCAGATCTTATTCTGAATTTTTGTTCTGTTAAATTTGAAGATGGTTTACAAACATTTGGGTAAGGGGAAACACCAACCTTCTGATATGCAGCAGAAGCCATTGCCCACTGCAAATACCACTGCAAATAGATCCATTTTATTGACAGTTAGGGTGGTAACAACCTTGCAATTTTCTATGCAGATAGGCTTTCCTCTGAATGTAGCTAAGGCAGCTAACTGTTGTCAGCTCACTGGTCTTCATCTTATCCTCAGGAACTGAAGGTGAGGCTTTGTTTTGTTGCGACATTATAAGCTGTAAACAAGTATTTGGGCATGGCTTCTTCGATTCAGAAGCAGCATACCTACACATTCTCTACAAGGGATGACAGTAATCGTGGTATCCTCATATTGATAGCATTTTGATATTTACATTGAACAATGTAAATTTTCCATGATAAGTATGAATGAGGGTGGTCTGACTTTTGTGGAAACAATGTATGCACTATGAATATGAATATGATGTGTCTTTGTGTGGGCAGAAATTGAATGATTTTTGAATTTCTTTTCATTACTTTATATATATATATAGTTTCAAGAAAACGTTTGTACTCCTTTTATTTCTTTACGAAACAAATCGTTACATATAGCACCTGTTTATTAGTTTTGGGGCTTCTCTTAACTGCTTTGATGACAATATAATGTCAATTAGACAAGACATGTAACACTTTTTGGTGAATAGTGATGGTGAAAAATTCGATATTTTACTCTTTATTAAATCGAAACTGTCAAAACTCATCTATGCCTTGTGAATTTCGACATGCAACATAAACAAATTGTAGGGAATTATGTTGTCTTTTGATTTTTTTTTAAATAATAATATAATATAATGTGTCAAAATTGCATTTAATTAAAAGTCTCTTCTTGTAAGTTTTGGGGCTTCTCTTAACTGCTTTGATGACAATATAATGCCAATTAGACAAGACATGTAACACTTTTTGGTGAATAGTGATGGTGAAAAATTCGATATTTTACTCTTTATTAAATCGAAGCTCTCAAAACTCATCTATGCCTTGTGAATTTCGACATGCAACATAAACAAATTGTAGGGAATTATGTTGTCTTTTCATTTCTTTAAAAATAATAATATAATATAATATGTCAAAATTGCATTTAATTAAAAGTCTGTTTTTGTAAATTTCAGAAAAAGTAAAGATGTGGTTTCTGTGCACGTAAATTAATTTAATGATAAATGTATAATTTTTGAAAAAAAATATATGAACATAATCTTCACAAAATTCATTTGGACATATTTTTTTTGAATTTATTTTAAAAATTATATTTTTTTATTAAATTTTGAAACCAACCATTGAAAATTTTAATCCCATTTTGTACACATTTGTGTGCATGCAAACTCTTTTTTACTGCTTACAAAAAAATAAAAAAACAAAATTACGTTTTTGAAGAGGATGTGTTGATATGGGGTGTATATTTTTAAAATTTTTTTGGTTGTGTATTTTTTATGCTGTTTTTTTGAGTTGTTTTGAAATTGTGGACATGGTTTTTAATTGTAAATTTTAACAGAAAAAATATCTTACAAATTCAAAAACACGTAAATTATATCATAGTGGATAGACAATTCATAACGAATCCATTGGCATGAAGGCTACCACCTAAGGTGCATCCTATGATAGGGCTTATCCCTGACAAAGAGACCAATAAAATTAAATGTGCAGAAAAGAGGGATGCCCTTAAATAGCTCGATCAAGGTCTTACAAACCCTTGATCGAGGTTTTAAGCGCTTTTTTAAATACTTCGATCGAGGGTTTAAGTGCGATTAAGCCAAAAGTTCGATTGAGCTATTCAAGCTAATATTAGGGTTTTGGTAATCCATGGTATTTGATGTCATTTGATACCATGGACAAATTTACCATGGATTACCAAAACCATGAGCCATAAATCACATTAATATAATTATTATTAGATGGATTCTAAAAGATTTGAAATAGCTATGATTTTAAATTATGTATTTTTTAATGTCTAAACGAATTAAAAAAAATATAACAATCATAACAAAAATTTAAATTTTATATGGAACAAATAATATTATCTCAAATAGCATAGCTTGATCTTGATCGAGCTATGAGCTAATATTATTTTTTACATATAAATTTAAACATTTGTTTTATTATTAAATAGCTCGATCAAGTGTTTAGCTAACTTTCTATTGAGCTTTGAAGCTCGATCGAGGATTATTTAAACCATTGATCGAGCAATTGGAAAAACCTGAATCAAGGGTTTGTTTAAGCACTCGATCGAGTTTGCGTTTCAAGCAATCCGCATCCACGTCTTACCAAAGTGTTGCCTATCTTCATGTGAATACCCATATTAGTCTATTTTCTTTTCAGGGATAAATTTTTTTTGGGACAAAAACACAGAATGACATCATAGCTAAATAATACACCATGAAGTAGATTACCACTATAGATCCATTCAACACTGGATTTATTAGGGATTGAGAACGATAAAATATAAATAATGATGCTCAATGCTTAAAAGATGGAGTATATATATAACATTGTGTGTGTGTTGGATTTATTTGTAGTTTTTTTCAATATATATATATATATATATGGAAAATTTCATTAAGGACCCCAAGGGATGCTTTCCCACATTTGTAGGTGTCATCCCTAATAAACGCGTTGGTGTAGACTGATGAGTTTTACCCCAAGGGGATGTAAGTTGTTCACCCATTGGCACAAAACTAGCCAAATGTATACCAACATTGGTGGCAACTTGTTGAGATAACCCTTTGGGCACACACACACACACACATATATATATACTTTTTAACCCCAAGGAAATCCTCATGAGGAAAACTAGGGGATGCTTTCCTACTTCCATGGATAACATTCCTAGCAACTCATTAGTGTCCACTAGTGCACCTTAGCCGTGGGAATTAGAACCAAGCACTAGTGTGCATAGAATTATCCAAATGGCCAACAACATGGCAACAATCGATTGAATTGCTTGATTAGTAAATTGGCGTGGATATTCCATTGGAACGAATCATCACAATAGAGAATACAAGTTTTTGCAAATTCCTTGTTAGGTAATGTTTTACTTAATATTCAAATTACTATTACTAGCTAGTGCACAAAACACTGAATTAAGTTAAGACGAAAATACATAATCTAAAACAAAGTACCACAAAAATCACACAATGAACACAAGATGTACTTTAGAAAACACAATATAGGAAAACCTAGCTAGAAGGTGAGGACTATGACTTGCTCTTGTCTTCTCACATATTAAATGCAAATGCAAAGAAAGGTGATTGTTACAAGGTCTTCTACTTCCTTTGTTCTCCCCAAATATCCTACACCCTTGCTCTGCTCAACTATGGAACGATAATCAATACAACAAGAATGGAGCTTGTTTATTTCCTGGTGGTCCAATATTTAACATGTCCTGATAGCTGTTACGGGATAGGGTTTGTTATGCAAGAAATTCCCAAAAGGAGCATGAAAAGAACATAAATAGACCAAAAAGTGTAATCCACGCCTTAATAATGAAGAAAATAGATGAATAGCAAGCCTCGTCGTGGGGGCAACCTCCTTACACAATGTACTAAGTACACAAGAGAAGAGAAGATAAGATGCTTCAGATGAAAATGTCTCCTTCCTATATATAAGAGACAAAGAAGTATAATTACAACTAATGGACCTTCACCGACATGAATACTATAATAATACTAACATTAAGGGAGATTTGAGGTCTAAAATGAGCCTCCTTAAAGAAATAATAGAATAAAAATTAAAATAATAAAATATGAGTTTCAAATTTCAGAGTGGAAAAATAAAAGCTATTTTTTTTTCTTATCGCATTTTTGAAATATCTCCTAATTGGTTTATCCAAATTTTAAGTTTGAGAACTCGTTGGATGTAGTCTTTAATTCCACATCCAATGCATATCTATAGTGTATATTTTTAAGGCACTCACTTAATGAAAAATGAAAAATTCAATAAAAAAATATTTTAATATATACAATACGTATTTTATTGAACTGTTCATTTTCTGTACCGAGTGTCTCAATAGTATGTAGTGTTGGTATGCATTGGATGCATTTTGAATTCTGCATTCAATGAGTGCTCAAACTTAAAATTTGGGTAAACCGATAAGGAGACATGTCGAAAATACAATAAGAAACAAACAAATAGTTTTTTCTTTTTTCCTCCAATTTTATTTACAAATTTTACCCCCATGGTTCACATCATCTTCTTGAATCCTATTGGTTCTTATAAAGTGAATTTTGATGATTAATTTTTTGTTTTGAGACTCATTTTGACCTCAAAACTCCCTTAATGTGATAATTAACACTAATGGACCCAAGCCAACATCAATAATATGTAACATGCCACAATATAGGGGTTAATGTACCAACATTTAGGGCTTAACATGCCCCTCCCCTTCAGACAAGTGTCATCCTCAATGCTTGGTTAGTTGTGGATGCTTCTATACGAAGGACTCATCTTCCCACGTCGAATCTTCAACTGGTAGATTCTTCCACTTGATGAGGTACTTAGTAATAACCCGATTGCGTAGTTGTTTGATCCTTGTTTCAGTGATTTATTCAAGTTCCAATATGAATTTTCCTTCTTCATCAAGATCTGACAAGATAGTTTGAATTGAGATCTTGTCTCCTATTACCTTTTTTAAGCAAGCAACATGGAAAATTGGGTGTACCCTTGAAGATGAAGGGAGCTCCAATTTGTAAGCCATATTACAAATATTCTACAATACTTTATAAGGACCATAGTACTTGGGTGTTAATTTATTGTCTTTATTTAGTTGTTTGAGGGACATTTGTTTGTAAGGTTGCAACCTCAGAAAAACCCAATCCCCTTCTTCGAAATTCCTTTCACTCCGATGTTGATCTGCTTGTTGTTTCATCTTGTTTTTTGACATAGCTAGGTTGTCATTCAATGTCTGGAGAACTTCTTGCTGGTGCTCTAGGTGATCTCCTACAACTAACTTTAGATTTTCCTTTTAAGGAAGACGTGATAAATGGATGATGGTACCTATAAAGTGCCAAAAATGGAGACATTTTTGATGACGTATGGAAGGAAGTATTGTACCACTATTCTGCCAAATATAACCATTTCACCCAATGTGTTTGTTTATCAGATGCAAAGCAACAAAGATAACCTTCCAAACATTTGTTTACTATCTTATTTTTCCCATCATATTGAGGATAATAAGATGAACTATAAGCTAACTGGGTACTCAAACAATAAAATAATTTAGTCCAAAATTTACTAGTGAAAATTGGGTCTCTATCACTTATATCTTCGAGTTTCCATGTAAATTTTGAACTGTTTCCATGAAGACTACAACCACTGTTCTTGCATTAAAAGGTTGAGAGAGTGCACACAAGTGTGCATACCTGTGAGTCTATCAACAACCACCATAATAACATTCTTCCCTTTTGACTTGGGTAGTCATGTGATAAAATCCATTGAGACTTCCTCCCAGCGTTGACAAGGTATGTCTAATGGTTGTAAAAGACCCAGGGTCTTAACTATTTCAACCTTAATTTGTTGGAAAACCAAACATTCTGTTACGAACCTTTGAACATTAGATTTAAGACCTTCCCAAAAAAATTCATTCTTGACCCTGTGGTAGGTTTTTAAGAATCATGAGTGCCCACCTATAGGAGAGGTGTGTAACTCCAAAAGGATCTTTTGTTTGATTTGAGAGTTCTTACATATATATACACAATCCTTATACCATAGCAAATCGTTTTTCCACACAAAAGTATCTGATACATTGGGATCCTTTTGTATATTTTGAATGAGCGTCCACACATATAGGTCATTATTACATTCTTCCCTTGCTACTTCTACCCAATCAGGTTGTATAATCGAAATCGCACAAAGTAATGCCTCAACATCCTCATCTTTTCTAGACAGCGCATTTGCCACCATATACTGTTTCCCTTTTTATAGATGATTTCAAAGTCATATACCAACATCTTGGTTACCCATTTTTGTTGCTCTTCTGAAGATAGTCTATGTTCCAAGAAGTATTAAAGACTATCATGATCCGTTTTGACCTTGAATTGCGTGCCTATTAGGTAATGACACAATTTCTTAAGTGCTTGTATTATTGTTGTCATTTCCTTCTCATAAATGGGTTTTTGTAAGTTCTTTCTCTTGATTGGTCGACTTTCGAAAGCAAGGGGCCGTCCTTTTTGCATTAGAACAACACCAAATCTATTTCCTGAGGCATCACATTCCACAATGAAGGTTTTTATGAAGTCTGGTGTGATCAAAACAAGAGCTTTGCACATTGCCTCTTTAAGTTGTTCAAAAGCTTGAGTTGCCTCTGGAGTCCAAGAAAATGCTTCATTATTCAATAATGCTGTTAGAGGTACTTTTGTTCTTCCATAGTTCCGAACAAACTTGCGGTAGTACCCTGTCAAACCTAGGAATCCTCTAATATTCTTCAAGGTTTTGGGAATTGACCAGTTCATCATGTATTTAATTTTGGTAGGGTCTACCTTGACACCTTCATGCGATACAATATGACCCAAATACTCTACCTCCTTTACCCCAAAGAAACATTTGGAAGGTTTTGCATACAATTGTTGCTCATTTAGTAGTTGTAGCACCTTGTCAACATGTTGAATAGTTCTTCCCAAGACTTGCTATAGATTAGTATATCATAAAAAATACTAACACAAATTTTCTAAGGAAGGGATTGAAAATGGAATTATCAAACCTTGAAATGTGGAAGGTGCATTCGTAAGGAAAAAATGCATGACCATAAATTCATAATGACCTTCATGAGTTTTGAATGTTGTTTTTGGGATGTCTTCTTCCTTCATTCTAATTTGATGATACCTTGAATAGAGATCCAACTTTTTGAAGTAAATTGCTCAATGTCATTCATCTAACAGTTCATCAAAGACATGAATGAGAAACTTATCTTTAATGGTGATATTGTTGAGCTCTTTGTAATCTGGACACATATGCCATGATGCCTCTCTCTTGTGTACCATTACCACTGGTGCAGAGTAAGAACTTTGGTTAGGCCTAATTATGGCATCTTCTAACATTTCTTCAACCATACTCTCAATTTCACTCTTTTGACCATAGGAGGAACACTTCCTGGAATTAAGTGAATAACATGATCACAATTTTGATTAGGTGGAAGATGTCTTGGAATATTTTCAAATACCTTGGAATGATTAACAATGACCCTTTTGAGATCCAGGGGAATATGAGGCTTATATGTTTGAACATCTAGTGAACATAATTGTGCAATTACACCTTAATGTCCATTTTTCAACAATTTCGTCATATCATTAGAGCTTATCACCTTGTTTGGTTTCCCTATGATGCCCCTTATCTCCAATTCTTTTCGTTCCCATGAAAATTTCCTGAAAAGTTCTTGAAAATAAATAACCATGTTCCAAATGATCGTACCCGTTGAACCCCTAAGACAACATCAACACCATCCATTGGGATAGGAATCATTGTACTATTCAATACATATTCCCCCATAGTAGGATTGATATTATGGCATTTCCCTAAGCAATTGATAATTTCTCCATCTGAAATCATTACTTGAAACTCTGGTGCTGTATATACAAAGCAATTGAGAACTTTGGCTAATTTACAGATGAAAGCATGAATACTACTAGAATCAATCAACACTGTTTCCTTTTTCTTTTTGATATATCCTTCGATCTTGAGAGTTTGATGAGTGCTAATTCTAGCCAAATTATGACAAGATATGGTGGGAGTAATATCTTCGGGAGTAATCTCTTCTATTTAGTTTGCTTGATATGGTTCCCATTCCTTTGCTTCTTCCTCTTCACAATCTATGTAAAATAATTTATTCTCACCACAATTATGTCCATTACTATACTTACTGTCACAATTAAAGCATACACCCAATTATTGAGGTGTCAACCTTTTAGGTGGGTTAGAAGAAGGAACATTGTTCTCTTTATATGTGTTGGAGGTGGTCTTTCTAGTAGTCATCGCCATATTTTTATTTTCAATTTTCCTTGCCAAACTAAAAGCATTTTCCAATGATTTAGGTTCAAGGAAGCGTATCTCATGCTGAATATTTTCCTTTAAAGTACCCATAAAGACATCCAACAAATTATCTTTTGAAATATTCTTCAGTCTGAGACTTAACTTCTGAAATTGCTTGATGTGCTCTGTAACTGGATCTTTTTGCTTGATAATTATCAACTGGCTAAAGAAAGTGTTTCTATTAATATCCCCATAATGTGCAATTAATTCTTCCGTGAATATATACCAAGAGATAATAGAGTTATTTTTATGGTCACAAATCCATTGGTACCATACAAATTGATTAGGCTCTAAATATAATGATGCAATAGTTACCTTTTGCAAAGTTGGCGTTTGGTGTAGATCAAATAATTGCTCCATGAGGAATATCCATGTTATTGGATCATTCCCATCAAACTTTCTCATGTCAATCATGGGAATAAAGTAGTTCCTTGGACATGAGTTGAACCCATGATGATGCAGTGGATCACCAAATTTTTGGGACTAGAACCTCTTATTCTCTAATTGTTTTTTTAATTTTCTCAATACACGACTGAAATAAGTTCCCCGTTTCCTCCTTATCTTCTTCTTAAGTAGACGAATGTGTACGAAAGTTAAGTCTTATCTCATTCAACAATACCTTCAAATATTGAATATCTTCTTTATAACTAGCAATCTCGTTGGTCATATTTACTAGATACTCTTTTCCAACCATCCCCTTGAGATCCTCTTTACTAGCCATATTATTTTCCTAGTTAACTAAATAAACCATTCTCACAGTCCCTTTAATCATATCTTCCAACCCTGAAATCCTCAAAGATGTTTTCACTTTCATCATAGGTCAGGTATGAATCCTCTAGTGGTTTGATTGGAGTGTGAATTTTTCCACTATATTTTGGTGCCATGTGGAACAATAAAAATAGATATCTACAATTTTTATCACACCTTTGAGATCACCCAAAATAGATATTACAATCAAAATTGATCAAAGTTTCAAGATGTCATACCTTTAAAAATGTTGGTTTGGAGACTCTGTTGTTGGTTGAACTTCCATTTGATTTAAATATGAAATCTCTGCCCATATGAGTCTAAAATATCGGCCTTTGGTATCCTAATATGTTCTCTTTCCAATGCCGTAGGTTTCGTTGAATTTGGATGTGCTAATAAAAAATTGTAGCAATTTTCCCAACACTTGTTATTTTTGGCCCTTTCAAAAGAGAGAAAGTGCACAGCCTGTCACATGTCCAATTTTTTGAATTTGACTCTAAAATTTCTACCACAGATAGTGTGGTCTATCTTCTTCTTGATGCAATAGTACTTACTCAAGTTGGATCTCTCATGTTCCCTATATAACCGTTTTTCCCATAACACTTGTTTTAGACTATTTTTTGAACTAGTTAGAAACCCTAACTTAAACTGGGAATAAATCCGAACCTGTAATGATTCAGTATTTGAAAATCATACCACAAATAGGTCAGTCTGTCTTCTACCTCCCCTATAATTTACACTATCTGAAACATCCTAGAAAAAAAGTTACAATGAAAATTTCAATATGACTCATTTTGGAAGCATCCAATTTATGATACCAAATGTTATGCAACAAATTCCCCAAAAGAGTATGAAAATAGCATAACTAGACCAAAAATAGTAATCCATGCCTTAATAATTAATAAAAGAGATGAATAGCAAGCCTCTTCAAAGGGGCAACCTCCTTACACAATGTACTAAGTACACAAGACAAGACAAGAAAAGATGCGTCAAATGAAAAGGTCTCCTTCCTATATATATATAAGACAAAGACTCTACAATTACAAATACTGGACCTCAATTGAAATCAATAATATATTAATACTAATGCCAACTACCACTAATGGACCCAGGCTGACATCAATAATATGTAATATGCCACAATATAGTGGGTAATGTATCGCCATTTAGGGCTTAACATGGTTTTTACATGCCTCAACTTCTGATTAGGGTTAAGGTTTTGGGCCTTGTAGAATATTCTTCAAAGTGCACACATGACTAAGTCCACGCGTGTGAGTAATAAATTGACATTTCATTTGCATAGTACCATGGTGGTCAAAAGCACATGTTAACTTTCTAGTGGCATAACCTTTACATATGAACTACAATTGAGTTGATCTTTGCATGGTTGGGAAACTCTTGCCTGCTAGAACAACATTGTGAGGTTGGGAAATACATCTGCAAAGTTTTGACTCCCCAAAACAATCATTTGGTGCCCCAAACGGTCTTCAAATGCTTCAAGGCCTCAAATTACCAAAATAGGACCGATCCATCATAAATGGGCTCCACAAATCAATAACTCTAGTTTTTCCACTTAGAAATTACCAAAATAGATGACAAATTATATAATGATTTTTAGAAATTTATGCATTCCAAGGTTTTAAATGCAAAACATAAATTTCACCTCTTAACTAGAGGTTTTCCATATCTTGACCCTGTGAATTTCATCCTTAGGGATGCTATGAAATATATTACAAAATAATAGTGGAAGTGGACAATATTTTATTCTTTAACAACCCCAAACCTCTAGTTAATCCAAGAGAAATATACCAAAGTGTTTCGATAAGTTATATCCCTTTAGGGAAATCTTATCATGCATAAATCAGATCTAAAAACTCTTATTTTCAATGGTAAATATTGTAGTCAAACAACCCTTGTATTCTTCAATCATGATGTTAAATGAACCAACATAATTGCCCTTAAATTATGTCAAATTAGTAAGACATTAAGTTGGAAAATACAAACCATCAAGAACATAGATGACTAAAAATCAACTTTGCAATTTATGCAAGCATTGGATAGTTGAAAAATTTATTAATATGCAAAATATGAAGTTCTTATACATACCATAGATTTATCATGAGGCTAGTACAATCCACTAAATCTCCAAAATTCTATCCAGGATAAACAGTCAAAACCCTAGTTCAACCAAGGAGATCCAACAAGCATGAATCACTCAAGCTAGTCCTCCAAGGAAAGACGTCTCCTCCTGTTCTTGTTCGCCAAATACAACCTAGGGTTTCATTTCAAAATTATAATCTACAAATCTCAAAGCTTTAAGGATGAAACCATAACCCTAGACTTCAAGATGGTCTAATAATATTAGGAAACCCTAGTGACTCCAAGAGAGAGACCAAGTACAAATCGGAAGATATAAGAGAGAGATGATGACTAGTGTGCTCCTCTTAGTTACATCTCTACACAAGTAATACATATAGTGAGCTATGAATAAAAAATGATCATCAATAATTTCTTCTTCACAAGAGTAAACTCTAGTATCTCATAAGGACCAAGCTCCAAACCAAGATGTCCTCTCTAGACATCATAACTCCTCTTAGAGTTTCCTACTGAACCATAACTAATTCCTCCAAGAAGACAAGTACAAATAAAGTAGTATAATGATGATGGTTGAAAGGAATTTTTTCTTCCTCTCTATATATGGTAAGTAAGGGGGATAAGAATACAATGTGTGCTAATGCACTTACAAACAACCTACAATACCACATGTAGTCTCACACATGTGGAGCACTAACTCCAGGGTACACATGCCAAGCTCCAAGTTGACGTCATACACAATAAATAATCCAAGATGATGTAGCTGCAAAAAGTGTATGCACATCCCTCTCTCACAAGCCCATATGGACGACTTTGCTCCTTGATAACAAAAAGGAAAATTCAAACTTTTGTTTACACACAACCAAGATATTTTTCGTCAAACACTTTGAGAACCATTGATATTAGTCAATAACATTAATCCAACCACATTATACTTTACTCAAGCACAAATAAATTCATCCTAGGATTGATATACTATTCAAAAAGACAAATTTGCAGTATAAGAATAAGATATATCAACAGACTGTAAACATAGTTAACACACAATATTTTTGGTCAAAATAGACCCTGGAAAAACCCCACACCTTGGGTAAAACGAGTGAGAGAGAAGATATTTTATTATGAAGGAAAAAAACAGATATTTATCTTTCAACCACATAAATTTCTCTTGCACTATTTACAATGTATGGATCTCAACTTAAAACCAACAATACTTATCTCATTATCAAACCACAAACATTAATATTGTGCTCACACATGCTACAAACATTCCCAGTAATAAGTATCGACATTTTTTACTATTCATAGCCTTGGAAAATGTGCCCAGTACGAGCCTCGAACTCTGTGTAAACTCCAGTAATATATATCAGTATTTATAACTATACTTTTCCTTGAAAAACATGCTTAGGATCTGCTTCGAACTCTATGCCCTTTCCAGCAATAAATATCAACATTTATTGCTGTACCTTTCCTTGGAAAACATGCTCAAAGTATTCCTTGGTAACAATGCCCTCCTTAAGTGTTTATCTCAGCAGTATAAACCGACATTAATGGTTGCTTGTTGCCTTGGCTTTTGTGACCTAGACCCCTCTTGAAAATTGTGTCCTTCATAAATGTCTGAATCTTGTCTTAGTCTTCATCTTCCACTTCTCTCTCTTCTCTACAAGATGCTCGGAAATCAAGCCCTCTCAAACTCCTCTTGAGAAACGTGCCTCTCACAAAAAAATCTCTTCTTGGATGATATGAAAATGAAGCCTCATGTCTCTTTTATTTTTCTCATTAGAGTAACTTACTTGACTTTTCAAATTCCACAGTTGGAATTAAATCTTGATCTCAAGATCCATGGCTGGGATCTAATCTCAAGTTCACTTAAATTCCCTAAGTGAACTATATACTAAATATTTTCTTTTCAAAAAGTCACTTTTTCCTAAATATTATAAAAGTACACTTTATGACTTAAAGTCACTTTATAAACATAATAAAGTGCAACTCACTTTTAGATAATAAAGTCACATAAAAAATGTACTTTAATAAATACACTTTAGTGAAGTCACTTAATGACATTAATGAGACTTCATGAGTTCTCAGAATCCTGTACCTAGGCACCTGATGCAAGAGTACCTCTGAGCTATAATATGCTAACACTCCTCCTAAGCCATGTGCTCCACTGGGTCTACTCCCTTGATATGAACATTGCCACACCTATATGTCCTTGAGTCAACTTATAGTTCATGTTTTCTAGGGTCTAATTCCCTCCTCCAAGATGCACAACACTCCTAAGTAGGGTGTTTTCAAGTAAGTGAACCTCATGTGGCCATAATTGAGGAGGCCCCCCAAGCTGTTAAGAAAAATCCAACACCCTAAGGAAGAATGCCAAGCAAGCACCTAATTGAGGTCAAACAACTATTGAGAAAGTTATCTCCATTGTGCAAATCCATCATGGACCATCTCACATGTGAAAATTTATCATGATCCATCTAGGGGCTGAACATACACCATGTACCCCAAATCTCATGAAGCACCCCCAAACATTGCAGAAACACTTTTGGAGTAACCTGAAAGTTAACTTGTGCAATTTTGGATCATACCTCCTCATTTTGGGCGGATTTTGGTTTCTAAAATGTTTCATTGAAGGAGGTGAGGAAAATTTTCCTCCCTTCTCCTTAAAGTACCATTTTCCATTGCCTTTAAGTTGTTCATCCAACCCAACCTAGCGGAGTTCATGTTTCCTTTGTTTAGTTGTTTTGGACTTCTTCAACAAAGTCCTATCCTTTCCTAACTTTGCTTAAGTGAAACGACCAAAGTTCAATTACTAAAAAATATCCAATATAAGAAGGATAAACAATAGAAATCCATATAGGATAGGTAATATAAGTAATAGTAAATGAAGTATGAATGAATGTTATTACAATCACCTTCATGACAGTATATATACAGATTGATTGGCCACGTTAGTTGAATGTTCATGTCCCTTAAGTAAAATATGTCTTTTATTATGATTATTAATTATTATTCATATTTACTTATATATTTATTTTATCACATTGTCTATACCTTCAAAGATGCTTTGTCCTCAAGCATAAAAGTTATGTCTTTGTTTTGGCTGGCACTACCTTCTCATGATTCTTCACTCTTGAGTTGCTGATGATTGAGGACATGAGATGTTGTGATATTCTAAGGGTTGGACATAATTATCAAATTGTACTTCAATCCTTTGTGGAACATTGCACTTATAAGATTTCCAATTTATGAACTCTTATTATGAGACTCAATTATATTGACATTAATTCTTTAGAATATACAACAATTGTTTTTGTATAGAGTGATGTTGATATATTGTTTGGTTAAGGTATCGACTGGTCATTAGGATGTTGATAATGTGTCATTGTCGCATGATTTTCCTTATCATACTTATGGTTTTTTCTTGATTCACTTTTGGTATTATGTCTTTTTCATACATTTCTCACTTTGTTGATTACTGAATTTCTATTAGTAAGGACACTTGGATTTTCCATTGTTCATACCTTAACATCTGAAGGTATTTTTATTTCAATTGGATTTGCATTTTAAACTTTGTGATGTTGATTGGATCTATATTGGCTCCTTTCTTCCTTGTTTGGATTTTTACATCTAACAACTTTTCTATTTCAATGGGTTCAATAATTGTTTCTTTATCAACTAATGATTCCTTGTTGTGATTTTTTTTTTCATTTTTAACTTTATAATTTGCGTAATCAAAATTTGAATATGATGCTTGTTAAAACAATATGCAATTGTAGAATATATTCTTATTGTATTTGTCTTATATTTGATCATGTAAAAAACCTAAAAGAAAAATGTTATATTGTACTTGTAAAACATGTAATGTCGGCTCAAGAAGATTCCAGAAGAAAGATTAAATAAACAATATTATATTTCTCCCTAGACAAGTTGTAGTCAAGTAGACAAGTCGGTCCAACAATGAAAAATGTCACCTAGGACAAGTATAAATAAGGTGTGGTGCCTCCTCATTTGGACATCAATAAAGTGAAGTGAGATATGCTCCACAAGTGCGCATGAGGAGAAATTGCAGCTAGAGGGAGACTTATATTTCGGGTTCTATCTTATATTGTCATTGTATCTTCTATTCTTGGGGAATCTTTGTATGAGAGAGCCTCATCTCTTCAATATCTTGACATTGTACTTTGTTGATGAATCTATACTGAGAAGTTCTGCTGGTTTTTTTTCCTATGAAAGGGTTTTCCTAGGATAAATATTTGTGTGTATTGTTGAATGTATTTCTTTCAGTGATCCTTATGCATGAAATATGATAAATTGAATAAAAGTCTAACATAATTTCTCTTAAGTAAAATTCTAACATGGTATCAGAGCAGGATTGAAAGAAAGCATTGCGACAAATACTTGCAGTAACTACAGAAAGTTGGAAACTAGGGCTTTCAGTTTTAATCCTTTCCATCCATAGATCAAGTTCGACCTTAGAACTCTTGAAGTCTCCCTAAGAGGGAGCATCTATCTGTGGAGTCAGATCTCAGATCTGAGAATTTTCAAATTTGACCTAAATTCTACAGAAACTGCAGAAATTAGGGTTTCCAGTTTTTACGTGTTCTGTCCATAGATTTGAGTGAAAATAATGATTGCTCAACTTTCCTTGGGAGGGAGCATCTTTCCATTGGATCATATTCTTCATTAAAGAACTTTCAATTTTTACTCTCCTCCTGCTAGGGTTTCCAGAACCATACTTGGCAAGATGACTTCCAACACGAAGCTTGAAGGAGCTGATAACTTTAGAGTATGGAAGTATAGGATGCTCCTCATACTAGAATAAAATTACTTGGAAAAGTATGTTGAAGAAGAGGTTGCAGATCCATAGGGAGATGAGGCTAAGGAAAGGCACAAGAAGAACATGGTTAGAGCAAAGAGGATCATTACTGATTCTATCTAGGATCACTTGATCCCTCATGTCTCATCAAAGAAGACTCTGAAGCAAATGTTTGATGCCTTGTCCAGTTTGTTTGAAGGAAAGAACATCAACCGAAAGATGAACCTTAGAACTCAACTCAAGAATGTGAAGATGCAAGAGGCAGAATCCATTCAATCCTACTTCACAAGGGTATCTCAGATCAAGGAACAACTTGAAGCTATAATTTGGAGACATGGTTGAGGAATAAGAAGTAGTGATGACTACTTTGAATGTCCTTCCAAGGTCATGGGAATATTTCATCCAGGAAATATGTTAAAGAAAGAAGTTAACTAAGTTCATTAGACTTTGGGAAGAATGCACACAAGAAGAAGCTAGATTGGTAGCAAGAGAAGAGAAGTTGGGTAATGATGAAGATCAAGCACTAGCGGCACACACAGAGAAAGAAAAATATTAGGAAAGAAGTTAATCCTTCAAAGAAGTCTCAAAAGTTTCAGAAGTCTCAAAAGGCTCAAAGGGATTACTCAAACTTTAGTTTCTATAGCTGCCAGAAGATGGCTCATGTTGCAAGAAATTGTCCTCAAATAAAAGATCAAATCAGAAGAGGAAAAAGAGATCATGCTGATACTGCAGAAGATGATGAACCCGTTCAAAATAAAATAAAAGAGGATGATTCAAGTGAAGAATATGTTTTGATATCGTCTCTTATCGGGGACAATCACTCATTGACGTGACACATGGATTGTTGACAATGGTGCTTCTAAGCACATGCCTGGTTACAAGGATTCCATCACAAGTTTGATTAAGAAGGATTCACCTCATAAGGTGAAGCTTGGAGATGATTATCAATATCCTATTAAAGGAGTAGGAGAATCCTCCTACAAGTTATATTCCAGAGAGCCTACGAAGATGAAGGATGTGTTATATTTACCCGGTTTGAAGAAGAATCTTCTATCCATTTTAGCATTGGATAAGGAAGGATTCAGATTTGCCTTCGTGGATGGAGAAGTTCTCATGTGGCCAAATGGAAAGACCATTGATGATGCAATTGTTATTGGTATTGAAGAAGGAGGACTACACAAGTTGAAGGGACACTCATAGTCATCTCTAGCACATAGTACCATGAACCCAAGTGAACTATGACATATAAAACTTGACCACTTAAACTACAAAGCATTGCCGATCGTGAGCAAGGTGGTAACAAGTTTTCCAGAGATCCAGGTAGATAATGACGGTGTTTTAAAAGGATGTACACACAGAAAGAATGTGAAGCACCCGTTTCCAAACAATGATAGTAAAGCCAAAGGAATCTTGGACATCGTACATTCAGACGTATGTGGACCAATGTCAACTACTTTATTAAGCATGTATGTATACTATGTTTCTTTTATTGATGATTATTCTTGTAAAACTTGGATTTATTTCATAAAAGCTAAAAATGAAGTGTTTAGCAAGTTCAAATAATTCAAGGTTCTTTCAGAAAATGTTTCTGAAAGGAAGATAACGATATTGAGGTTAGATAATGGAGGAGAGTTTACATCATATGACTTCAAATCTTTTTGTAGAGAAGCTGGGATTAAGAGGGAGCTCACCACTCCGTACAATCCTTAATAGAATGGTGTAGAAGAAAGAAAGAACCATACGATAATAGAAGTAGTGAAGGATATGACTCATGATCAAGACTTACTGATGCATTTATGGAAAGAAGTAGCTAGGACTGCTGTATATGTACAAAATATAATTTCTCATAGCGCACTTGGGAACAAGACACTAGATGAAATTTTTATGAGAGAAAATCCAGAAGTCAGCCACCTAAAGATATTTGGATGTTCAGTGTACGCACATGTTCCCAAGGAGAAAAGATTGAAGTTGGATCCTTTCGGAAAGAAGGGTATTTTTGTTGGATATAGTGAGACATCGAAGGCATACAGAGTCTACATCCCTGGTTATAGATAGATTGAGATTAGTAGAGATGTTACCATTGATGAAGATGCATTTTTCAACAAATCCAAACAAAATCATTCAAATGAGGTCCATGATGAGGAGTGTGAAGTTCCTAAAGTTGCAAAAATAAACATAAATGTTGAGTTTACACTAGAAGAGTATGTACCGAAGGATCATGACATGGCAGAACCCCATATACCTTTATAGCCACCTTGAGAGATTATTGCACATAAGAGGAGACCAACTTAGGCTCGTGAGATTATTCAGGATGTTGAGAGATATGGTGCTCCAGATGGAACTTCCATAGTAAGCAAGAAATCTCGACCATATTCTAGCTATGTGGCATTGTTATGTGATATCATTGATGAAGAGGCTACCTATTATGAAGAGGATGCAGAGAAGAAAGTATGGAAGGATGCTATGATTGAAGAATACCAGTCCATTATAAAAAATGATGTTTGGGATGTGATTCCGAGACTGAAAGATAAGTTAGTATTATCTTCGAAGCGGATCTTCAAGATGAAGCATTTAGTAGACGACAATATCGAGAAGGATAAGGCAAGATTCATGGCACGCGGTTTCTCCCAGAAAGAAGGAATAGATTACAAGGAGAATTTTTCTCCAATTAGAGATATACTTGCTATAGCTGCAAAAATGACATGGAAGGTACACCGGATGGACATGAAGACAACTTTTCTGAATGGTGTAGTGGAAGAGGAAGTGTTTATGGAGCAACCGCAAGGATTCAAGACACATGACAAACAGACACATGTGTGCATATTAAAGAAGGCATTGTATGGATTGAAGCAATCACCCAGGGCATGGTACAACAAAATTGATATGTTTATGATGAGCTTGGGATTTAACAAGAGTAAAGCAAATTCCAACCTTTACTACAAGGTTGTGAATGGTGGACCAATGATGCTATAGTTATATGTGGATGAATTGTTTCTAACAGGGGGCGAGAATCTCATCACTGAATGTAAGAGGACGCTTGCTGTAGAGTTTGAGATGAAAGACGTGGGTATTATGCATTATTTCTTGGGTCTAGAGGTGTGGCAGAAACTAAATGAGATTTTCCTTAACCAAGGAAAATATGTTGTAGAGATCCTGAAGATATTCAGGATGATGGATTGTAAATCCATGCCTACACCGATGGTGATGAACATGAAGTTATTGAGTGATACTTCATTAGAGACAATGGATTCCACCATGTATAGTCAGATGATTGGTTCGTTAATGTACTTGATGAACATGATTCCAGATATATACTTTGCAGTGAACACTTTGATTCAGTACATGGTTGAGTCGAGACGTGTTCACCTGATTGTGAAAAAGCATGTGATGAGGTACCTGAAAGGTACAATGGATTATGGACTCAGATATGTTTCAGATTGTGAGATAAGACTACATGGCTATGTTGATTCAGATTGGGCCGGTAGTGTTGCAGACCAGAAGAGTACATCAATATGTTGCTTCAGTATGGGGTCAGCTATGATTTCGTGGCTCAACGGGAAGTAGACTAGTGTGGAACTCAGTAGGGACGAGGTAGAGTATATTGCATCATGTTCAAATAGTTGCGAAGCTGTGTGGATTCAAAATTTGCTTGTAGGGCTGTTGGATATCGAGTTAGAGGTGACTTGTATCTTTTGTGACAACTAGAGTTGCATAAAGTTGTCATAGAACCCTGTGTTTCATGACAAGTCCAAGCACATCAAGATCAAGTACCATTATATTCGAGGCATGGTACATAAGGGAGCTTTGAAGCTCCAGTATGTTGCGACAAACGAGCATATAACCAATGTGTTGACCAAGCCTTTGTTAAGGATAAGATTTGAATACTTTAGGGACAATATTGGAGTGGTCCAAATGGAAATCCCTCGTGAGAGGGAGTGATGTTACATATGCGATTTCAGGAGGCAGTAGCACACTGAGTGTGGCAGCAGTGGGTAGTCATTCATGGACTAGTTGCATAGATTCTGTGTGAGCTAGGTGAAGTCGTGTTATGACATAAGGTTTGACAAGACGCTAAGATCGATAAGGTACGAAAGGACGATGAGACTACACCATGTTACCACCTAAGTGGTACTTAGTTGGATTTAAAGTGAGCCAGAAAAGAGAAAACAAGTTATTTGTTCATCACCACAATTCATAAATCCAAGCAGACCAATTTTTGTCCCTTTTTATGTTTTTTCGCATGTTCACAACCCCTTGGGGGAATTGTAATAAATGATGTAGAATGATGACCTTATGTAAAAGAATTTTACTTCTTAGGACTTAGTCATCAAACTAATCACCCTCGATTGTTTTGTCCTTGTTAATTATGCGACGCTTTTTAGAGACACATAATTTTCGAGTTTTTCACTAAAAAATACTCCAAAGTTGGGGTGGTGAAAGTGATGATTATGCCTTAGGAGGGTTATTAAAGCCTATGGTATTGAATTTTAAAGACTTGAGTCCATGTATATTACCATACTAGTTATAATCCCAAAGTTTTGTGAACATGCGCTAAGTCTCCCCTAGAATTTTTAATTTTTCAGTTTTTTAATAAAATCATTGATAAGGTGTATTTTAATTGTAAAATTTAAAAAGGTCATAAAAGTGGGTCTAGGAGGCCAAATTTGTCATGGGAATGCTCGTTTTTGGACCCAGATCCCCCACTTAATCCCTAAACCCACTTTTGAGAGTCAAATTAGTGATCTTCAATTACTAATTTTGATTTTCTGTTGAACATGATGTTTTGATAATTTAATTGGGAAATTTGGAGAAAATCCAATTCCTAAATCAGTGGTAGCTTGTCTCTGAGGTGTCCAAGTCAGTTGGAACTTTGTTTGGGTCAATAAATGAGTTGCTGAATCACCTTTCCCAACTCATAATGTGGATTTTAGTGGTTTCTAAGTTTGAGGAGAGAATCTCTCCAAGAGAGGGTGAATTGTTGGAGCTTGATTTGACATATGGAAGCCTCCCATGAGTGTTTGGGACACCTCATGAGAGGTGGAAACTCCATTTCTCACATGGAAGACACTTTCCACACTCTCTAGAACCCCCAATACACCTCCTCCATTGCGAATTTCTCCCTCCAAGGGATTGGAGGCCAAAATTTCTATAAAAGAAAGCTTCTCCTCTTGTTTATGGATGGAAGGATTGAAACATTGCAAAATTGTTGTACCATCATTTTTGTATTTCTAATAAAATAAGAAGGCTTTGGAGGATATTATATGGTGCATCTTGTTCATGTGTGGATGAATTTATCAAGGGTTTCAAGGTAAAATTGTGCTTGATTTTTGTTTTGTTGAATTTGGTTATCTGTGGGATTACAAGGGGAGCTACCTCCCTGTAGGGTAAGAATACATTCTTGTTTGACTTGTATTCATATTGATTTGTTAACAATATATCTATTAGAGGTGCATGATAATTTTGCTTAATTACATGCTTTCTAATCTTTTTTTTTGGCATCACCCTCTTTGGTTTAATCAATTTTTGTGCAAGATTTTGTCAAGTTTCAGGGTTCCAAGATTGGAGAAGGATTGGATCTTGTTTGAATCCTCTTCCTCTTCAAGAAACATCAAGGATAAAGTCCCTCCAAGTTTCACCAAATCAAGCTTCATCAAAATTTCTTCTTATTTCCAATTTTGGCTCTTCTACCTTCTTTCTCTAAAAGAAATCAATCTCTCTTTCCGATTACTTTTTTATAGCAAGTATAGATACGTTTTGAGGTTGCATTTTTAAAATTATACTTGTTAGAGGTTTATTTAGATCTAAAAGGCTGCATTTCAAAGATAATATCATTGCATTTCAAAGTTTATATCATGAGCCTAGAGCTAGTATAATTTAGTGCTTGTTATTGCATTTTTCCAAATTTTTTTGAAGTACTAAGTAGGAATTTTTTTTCATATTTGGTTTCGTTTAAGCCACTAACATTCTAACAAATTTAGCTTGCTGTTTTTTTTTCATTTATAGATAGGTCAAGCAGAGGTGCTGGCGAAAATTTCAAGATTTGAGCCTTCCAAAGCACCTCCAAAACCCCTTTCCTCAAAGGGCCTTTTTTCCTCTTTCTTTTGTAACCCTTGATCCTAGTTTATAAAGGATCAAAGGGGCTACTCTTTTAATCATTGTAAAATCAATAATAAAAGAAGCAAGTGGGATACACATTTCCCACATCCTCTTCCCCATTGGGGAAGCCTGTATCGCCTCTTTTTGGTGTGCTTTTTTCGCTTTGCTTTCATTTTTCAATACTAACCCTTAGATTAGATTTTCCTTTTTTGCAATTTAGTTTAGTTTCTTTTTTGTTTGCAAGAATATTTTAATTTAAAATTCAAGTTTTGAAAATTCATATCATTTTCTTTTTGCAAGTAAATAAATGAACTTGACTCGTTGCCATGAAGTATGCTCTTGCCACCACCCAAAGGAATTGCCGATTAGTGGTGGATGATCAGAAATTTGACACATAGTCATTAGTAATTATCACAATATTTTTCAATTTCATTTACTTTATTTTGCACTTACAATATTATTTTCTTTCAAAATTGGAATTCACATTTTCATTATCCCAAAGTATGCTCTTGTCCATCGCATACTAGTTTCAACTGGTCGGATATTTGGAACAATCAGAAACAAGGTATTGCACTCAATAATATTCCACATATAATAAAAAACACACCTAACTAAAACTAATCCCATTAAAAGAGAAAAATCCAAAATCACAATTTCATTACTTGTTGGAAAATTATTCAAAGAAAGCGGGAACAACTAGATATTGACTGCAGGGTACCGTTAGGATGCACCCTTGACTGGTGTAGTGTTGGATATTCCCTCGCAACTCTGATATAGACCACATTTTCTTGTGCAGAGCCACATTTGGTGAATACAGACATATACCTGGTACATGTTGGTATATTTGTAATTCCCTTTCCCTTAATCAACTGATCACAATAATTTAAAACTGACCAAGATACAATTGTAAAAGACTTCTCTTTTAGCAGCATTATTTGACTTCATTGGAACTGATCTCCAAGTTGCAACAATACATTTTTTTTGCTTAATATCAGTTTATTGTTGTTGATTTCATCTTCATGTGTTGATGTTACAACTGTATATGCTATGTTGTTGATTTAATTCATTTATTTTGCAATAATATTGTTTCAACATTTTTTCTTCCAAAAACTCCTAAACAAATTACTTCCATCCTAACGTCTAAGAACTAAAATCCTTAGTAAATTTTCTTAGGGTCTATTCCCCTTGGCTTCGTTAGGATTTAGCCTAAATGGAGGATTCAATATCAAGTGACAGTACTTGAATCAAGACTTGCCCCCAAGGACACAACAAGTGGCTTGAAGATTTCTGCCACGTTACCCAGGTGTGTATCGAGTGTCAACACAACCCACTAGTGAGATGCTATGATGAGATCCTAAATGCATAGTGTGATCAAAGGGATCGCTCGTACATAAATTCTAGTGATAGAGAGATTCGTGAAAGGTTAACAAGTAAATGGTCAAGTACAAGTCAGCAGAAGCAATGTTGAATATTATGTCAGAAGAATACCTTCCTTGCTGAGAGGGAGTGTTGAAATAATATGTAGCTACAAAATATATTCTTATTGTATTTGTCTTATACTTGATCATGTAAAAACCCTAAAAGAACAATGTTACATTGTACTTGTAAAACATGTAATGTTGGCTCAAGAAGATTCTAGAAGAAATATTAAATAAACAATGTTATGTTGCTCCCTAGACAAGTTGACCTAGTCAAATAGACAAGTTAGCTCAATAGTGAAAAAGGTCACCTAGGACAAGTATAAATAAGGTGTTGCGCCTCCTCATTTGGACACCAAGCAAGTGAAGTGATATATGCTCCACAAATCCGCATGAGGAGAAGTTGCAACTAGAGGGAGACTTATATTTTGGGTTCTATCTTATCTTGTCATTGTATCTTCTATTCTTGGGGCATCTTTGTATGAGATAGCCTTAGCTCTTAATTATCTTGACATTTTACTTTGTTAATGAATCTATACTGAGAAGTTCTACTCGATTTTTTTCCTCGTGAAAGGGTTTTCCCAGGATAAATCTTTGTGTCTATTGTTGAATGTATTTCTTTCAATGATCCTTATGCATGCAATATGATAAATTGAATAAAATTATAACATAATTTCTCTTAAGTAAAATTCTAACAATGCTTAAGATGAGATATCTCTTCATCTTTATCAATGGCAATATTGTCAAATTCTTTTGCATATTTTGTGTTGTTTTCTAACTATATTGAAAGATCACCTTTGAGATATCTTTCAGGTCTTTTGATGAAGGTGGCACCAGAACTGCCTTCATTGTAATCTCTTGCATTGTTATCTTTTTCTTCTTATAGGAGAATGACAAAAAAATCTTCTTCCTGTTTAAGATGAAGGTCCCCCATATTTCCATCTAGGGTGAACCCATAATTATTTCAACATCTTCTTTATACATTGTTGTAACATTGAATTGGTATATGAATTTATAATCCTCAATTGGTAGTTGTAGGTCTTCAACTTCATAATGGTGAATGCCAACAATGTTTTTCTTTTTTATTATACATAGCTTTGGAATTAATAATTGATTCACTAAGTCGATGTTAATGTAACTTTCCTTCTCGTGGATACTAATCTATTTTTATGCCAAAGTAACGTGTTAAAAGTCCATTTTTGGATATTTTTAACTTAGTTGAGCTTACATATGTAGAAACTTTAATTACTCTTTCAACAAAGCCCTTAATATATTAACACGTTATAGAACTTTATGAGAACTTTATACTCAAAGAGAGAACTCTGGCCATAAACAAAAACTCATATTGTTGTATCAAAATCACCAAAAACAACCCCCGATACGAAAAGTGGTGCTACCAACAACATTCTCTTTTTTTGGGGGGGGGCTAAAATTACAATTTTTTTCAAACCTTAACTAACCACGACTGGTGCCATTGCAATCAAAACCATAAATTGGTCCTTGAATAAAAAATGGTCCTCCTAGAATCACCCTCAGTTTTATTCAGGGTTAAAATTGCATCTTGTTTGAAATGTCGGCCTTAACAATCGATGTCACTGTAATCAAAACCCTAAAATGATGCTCTTGAAATCACTCAGAATCATCATAGTGCTCTTGTTTTTCTTTTTAGGGCTAAAATTACAACTTGTTTGAAACCACAACCATAATAGTTGACGTCATTATGGTGAAAATACCAAAATCAACCCTTGAATTGAAAAAAGATGTTACCAGTCGCACCACTTTCTTTGATCGTATTAAAATTATAAACATTTTGAAACTATACTGTAATATTTTTAAAAAGTACTATAAAAATGAAAAAAATAAAAAATAAAAAATAAAATTGACTTTAAATACATTTAAATATTCAAAATAAAACAATTTTAAAAACGAAAAAAAAATTTAAACTTTGAAAATAAAACAAATTAAAAAAATAAAAAAAAAATAAAAATATTAAAATAAAAAAATCAAAATACAATCAATACATTATAAATATAACATTAAAAAATTAAGAATAAAATAAAACATTAAAAAATAAAATATTAAAAATAAAAAAAATATTAAAAAAGTAGAGAGGACGTTGGGCTCGATTCTATAATTGAACCCATCCCACTCCAGCCTAGTCCCAATCCCAATCCCACCCCATGTGACCCCCTCCTCATTCCACTCTCTACTCACTCCCTTCACATGACCCCCACTGCCCATGGTTTCCATCTTCCACTACATATGACATCTCCCCCTCCTCTTTTATTATATTTTTTTAACGACTTCTTTTTCTTTATATATATATATATATATATATATACATATACATATGACACCCATTACTCATGGTTTTCATTTTCCACTACATGTGACATCTCTCCCTCTCCTTTTATTATATTTTTTATCTCTTTTTTTTTTTTTTTCTCTTTATATAATCATTTTTATTTAGTTTTTCAAAAATTTAGTGAAGATAACCAATAATGGAGTGATCTATTCTATATTAGAGTGTTTAACTTGTTTATTTTGTTAGGAGCTTTCTCCTTTTACATGGGATGAAAACAACCAAGCAAGAGCTTAAGTTAGTCAACCAATCCAAATTAAATAACATCGAATCAATGAGATGCTTAGTTAGAGTTCATACCTTGTAAATCAGTGAAGTGAAAAAGATGTTTCCAAGTGTGAACGAGAGCTCAAAGGCAGACTGCCACAGGAACAATTATCCTTTTCCAAAATGCTTTCCATCCACCCATGATGCTCAAGCTCAACGTGCATGTCACTTAAATATAATGTGTAAATAGTTACAAAACCAGGTTAGTCTGCTTAAGTTGTTTAACTTATTGTTCCATGTGTTTCCTGTCTGAGATTCTTTTTACTCTAGTAACAAGTGTGCGAATTACACTGATATTATGGTGAGTTATCATGCAAGTATCAATATATATATATTTTTTCTATATACCTGGTGCTTGAGTTTATCCCTCTTTCCTGGTAAGGAGTAAATAAAAAAAATAGATTATAAGTACCTTTTTTACCTAATGATTCCATTTAATATGCTCTGTAATGCTCTGTAAGATAGTTGAGGAGTGTCAAAAGGTCATTAAGCTTTTCCTTCCCATGTCTTCATATTACAAATATGTCATCTACACATATTTTCTATTCGTGTAGGGTGAGTGGAAAATAAAGTATGGTTCTTACCTCAAAATGATACATTTATATGTTTGCAACCATGGGATATAAAGGGATCCCATTGCTGCACCTTGAATATGCTAAGATATATTACCTTTGATATTGATTTAAGTTTACTTTAGACAAATAATTACCGATTCTGATGTCTCAATATCAATATTGCTTTTAATTACATTAATAACATAATCATTTTGGTGTAAAATGATATTATATCAAGGATGATTATTAATTCTTTTTCTTTGACTTCAAAGTTTTTGATACATTCAACAAAGGAGGTTGAGTCCTTCACAAAGGATTTTGTGTTAATAGGAATATGATGTAGTTAAGAGGAAGAGGATGTGTTAAAATAAAATTATATAAAAAAGAATGTTGATGTTTCTCTTGGTGTGGTATTGGGTAGACATTCACTCACGAATAACCATATAGATTTGGCTAGTGAGACAATGCAGATTTGGTTAGTAATGAATGATACTTTCACATTTTATAGGTGAATGGCCTAGGTAGGGGTAGTCACTGTCCTAGTCATATGGTGTGGAGAATGGACCCCAGGATGCTCTCACATTGCTTGCTCCAGTAGCGGAGTTATCTATTCTATATTAGAGTGTTTGACTTGTTTATTTTGTTAGGGGCTTTCATCCCCTTATGAAATATAAAATTGTATCCTAATGTTGAAATTGACATAATCGCTAAAAAGTGTCAGAGACTTCTTAGTGTGGGTCAAATCCATGTCAAATCAACATTAGGTCTCTATGCTGTGAATAGATGAGCATGTGACGAAGAAGTATATCATCATCACATTGGACAACCTTTCCTAAGAAGATGGAAAATTCTATAATAAAATGGTCAACTAATGAATAGAAATTGAAGTGGTCAAACTAGAAAGTTGGCCCTAACAAGAAAGTCAAGTCGCCCCCTAAGTAGTGATTTTCTCTCCAGTATTGCGCACCCATTCCGTGACTAGGTTGTAATTGAAGGTTTGACAAAATCCTTGTGAACTAGGGTACTTCTATTGTTGTTGTTATACTCTTATTATTTGGAAATATTCTTCTGAAGAAAGGTTGGGTTTTCTCCCGAGTTCGGGTTTCCTAGGGTAAAACTTGTGTCTACTGTGCATGGTTGTATTTGAGTGATCTTTTTGTTTTCCACTGCAAATTTGAAATTTAAATGCAATAATATCTGTGGGATGAAATAAGAAAGAACATAAGGAAAGGGGTGGGGGTGGGTTAAGAGGATGATACAAGATTTAGAATAATGGAGGGGACTCAAAGAAGAAAAAATATATAAATAAGGACATAACTAAGAAGATGGTTATAAGTTGAGTCAATCCTGGAAACCCTTAATCTATCGTTTAACCCATTAAATTTTTAATCTCCTCTTCTCCCCTTGATACCCCGTCTTTTATATTTTTGTTTTTAATTTCCTCTTTTTCGCAAATTTTTTTTCTTATTGTTATTTATTTTGTATTAATATTTTCTTTAAGCTTTTTTCTTTTCATCATTTTGTTCAATCCCTTTTATTAGTGTCTTCCCTTAATCCCTTTACAACTTTTCTTATTTTTTATTTTATTTTATTTTTTCTTATCCTCTCAATCTTTCCCTCTTTCTCCCTTATTAACTTTTACAAAATTAAATTATTTAAATCCCCCTCCTTATTTACATAATTTTTCCTCTTTGAGTCCCCTTCATTATTTTAAATCTTGCATCATCCTTATTAAATTAAATTTCTTATTGTTATTTATTTTGTATTAATATTTTCTTTAAGCTTTTTTCTTTTCATCATTTTGTTCAATCCTTTTTATTAGTGTCTTCCCTTAATCCCTTTACAACTTTTCTTATTTTTTATTTTATTTTATTTTTTCTTATCCTCTCAGTCTTTCCCTCTTTCTCCCTTATTAACTTTTACAAAATTAAATTATTTAAATCCCCCTCCTTATTTACATAATTTTCCTCTTTGAGTCCCCTTCATTATTTTAAATCTTTCATCATCCTTTTGACCCCCACCCCCACCCCCACCCCCACCCCTTCCTTATGTTTTTTTTATATAATTTTAATTATTTTCTTCCCCTAAATCACCCCCTTTCTCTTTTCACTTTAATTTCCATGTTTCATTTTTTTCTCATAATTTAAAATTAACCTAATTTCCCCTTCCCTAAAAAATATTTAATTATTTTATTTAAATAACCTTTTTCAATTTCAAAACCCTAATTTTAACCTAACCATTTTTCTTTATTCCTTAATTTGTGCACTTTTTTTAATTTATTTAATTATTTAATTATTTTCGTCTAACTTAAGGGATTTTACCCTCCATTCAATCTTAATGGCTAACTCCTTTCAACTTATTTATATAATAACTTTCTACTCTTTTCTACTCATCAAAGCTTCTTCTCTTCCCATGATAATGGTTCGAGTGTCCACTGAAACGTTGGGTTCCAAAATTCTAACATAGTGTAATCGAGAAGCAAACACCACAATGATTACCCACTGTGGAAATCTACATGATCAAATCACTTGAAATTTCCATATATATATTTTTAAAGTACCTTACAATAAATTATCTGTCTTTTACTTCTCTGTTTTCATTATCTATATTAGGAATTCTCTCATGTTCTCACCTACTACTCTCTACTTGTTTTCCACTCTAGGATTGTAAAATTTTGGTAAAATCGTCATGACTTATCTCTACACTAATTCATGCATTATCCTTAAAAAAAATTCTGAATGCATAAAGAAAACCACTACAAAGATAAACACTCAATTTCACCTTACAACAAGGTCCTAATTCAATAGTTGTTTCTTACTTGAAGATTTTAGTAGTTCCCTAGAAACGTCGAAAAAAATTGTTGAGCCAAAAAAATACAATATCCATCTAAATGTTACAATATCCATCTATTGTACAAGAGCAATTCTAACCTAATAAGGGTTCAGGGGTTTTGTAGCATACTTCATCCAAGCTTGTAATTACCTTCTCCCCTCAAGATGATGCTTCATAACCCCTTCACTCTTTAGGAATAGAACCACAATACTTTAAAATAAAGGACCATTGATTAAAAAAATCATATTATAGGAAGGAATTCTATCTATGGAAGAACAAACTAAATGCTACAAATCAAAGCTATTCTACAATGCACTGAATATTCTAAAAAATCCTTCCATGAACCATGAGTTCATGGTAAGTTGGTGAAGCAGTTTAAAAAGAATAAGTGACACTCTATTTACTAAACTAGAATAAGTGACACTCTATTTACTAAACTATAAGGCCTTGATGGGCCTTAAGGTCAAAGTTTATTAGAAAATCAATATTTCATTTCATAATAATTAACTACAACAAATTCATGAGCAAGTAGATCTAACACATAATATATCATCACAATGATTTAATGAAGCAAAGGAGAAAGCGCACCTGTAATCCAAAGAGCTATTGAAAGATTGTACCTTTAGAGCACCTCAAGCGACGATGGAAAATAACATGTGGGGGATGACTCTGCACCCAACGAACCCCTAAGTGAAACATTGAGAGCCCTCGATCCCCCAACCAATAAACCATAGCCAGATCTATTCTCTTCTCTCCCATAACTATTCCTATATTCCTTTAGAATATAAGAAGAATGAATGCCCTTCCCCTCCAATCCTCCTTTTTAAATATTTTCCTTCTTTTTTTTGGTACTTGAACCATTTATATTTAATTAATTTTTCATTAACAATTTCTCCAAATATTATTTATTTTTATTTTAATATTTAATACACCTTTTACTATGTTTGATTTCTAATTAGTTTAATACTATTTTTGGGTTGTTACATAAATTAAAAACATGAATGATTCCTCAGCCACTCGAGAACATGAGATGTTGTTATAAGGAATTACAACATGCTATAGTTGAATAATAATGTAAATAAAAAATATACACAATAAGGTCTAATTGCCAATCTCTTCAAGAGGGCCCTATCTTGAAGAGGACTGATCAACCCTTGTGAAATATATTATCTCAAATCAAAGTATCAGTAACCTTATTTCATCAAAATATTACACTTACAATATCTAATATTTAGCTTCAATTCTTCTAACACTAACTATTTGGCATTCAAGATCCCTTTAAAAAAATCCACCAATGAGTATATTTATAATGGGGATTCCTTGGATCCCTCTAGACTGCTAGGGATTTCTAAGGCTCAACACAACTAGTTTGACCTCTAGAATCACCAGTTTCCTCACACCATAGTTCTTTGAATTTGGTGGGAAATTGAGAATACAAATTCTAGGGAACTTGATCCTTCTTCATTGATTGAGTGGATGGCATTCTGTAGAGGGATTACAGGGTCAAATCGCTCATGATCAAATGTGTTATCTCCTCAAATAACATAGTTGAAATTTTGTTTATTTTAGGTGATAGGAAGTCATTGAAAAAATACATTTCTAAATTTATTAAGGCTCATTTTTGAGAGCTTTAGGTATGTAATAAAGTTTGAAAAACATTGGATTTTGTTTTTTCTTCAAAAAAATCAAAACTCAAGTTTCGGTGTCTTAGGCGGACATTTCGACTGTTCATTAGCCATTGAAAGCAAGCTTTCGGTAGCTGAAACGCGAAATTCGGGGCTATTTTAGCCACCGAAAGCACATATATAAATTGCCTTGGGAAAACTCATTTTTCTCAGTCGTGGAGAGGCCATTTTTCATGCTCAAATATTCGATTGACAACTAGATATCCTAAGCTTTCCAATGGTACTTTCATATATGCATTTAGAGTTCGGGAAGGCAGTCAAAAGTCCTCCGTAAGATGAGGCAGCGTTTTCAGAAATTTGGCGCTTTTACTGTGTTGAGTCATCATTTTCAAATGATGATCCTGAGCTACTGGAGGATCATTTGGAGAAACAGTCATAGGATTTTGTGCCTAACATGTCAAAGAACAATAACCTCTTTCAGTTTTCTAAAATCTGTTTTGATTTGGGAGATATATGTCAATATTTGAGCAGCATTTTCCAGAAATTTCTGTACTCTGTTTTTTCCAGCCACCTCGCAAATTCGAATTTGAGTTGGGTAACTAAATATAGGTGAAGTGATTATGAGATCCATATATTGTGGATCTAGATAAAATTGTAATGTTTCTATATAAAGGACCAAATAGAGGAGCAGAAGGTAAGGAGGGGGCAGTCCTGAGTGATTATGGATCGACTTTGAGAATTTGTCTAGACTCTTTGTAAACAAATATCTTCTAAATGTATATTAGAATATGAGATTCTTTCATTATTTTTTTTTTCAGATCCTCATTCTTCTGTCTTTTCTATGCTTGTGAGTGAATGTTATATACATTTATCTATGTTTATCTAATGATAGATAACTATCATCTTGTCTCTTCATTGATAGACTAGGCTCATAAGTGTTTCTTCCTTGTTATAGCCGGCCATTCACATATGCTTTGTGTATGTATTTCTGCTAGTATAATAAGTATTCTTCATACATCCATCATATCCTTTAAAACTATCTGAACAGTGTAATAGAAAGCCTTGTTGGTCTGAGTACATTCATGTGTGTCTGAGTGAGTGAGTTTATGAGCAAGTTACTCGACTTGATCCATCCTTTACCTTATTGAGAATTTAAGTTACCAAGCTCATTCCCTTTACAGTCAGGGAAAGACTCTTGGAGGTCTAACAAATTGGCGCCGTTGCCGGGGAACGAAAGTGAAAGCAGAGTTTCCCTGGGAGAACGACATAGATATGTTTCCTGATGGCAGACAAGAGATAGACATAAATTTCGACTGTAATCATTTTCCTGGCGACTCCACATTAAAGACTCGGTTGGGGAGGACCCGGTTGATAGGAGATGAAGAGGCTGAATTCAAAATCTAGGTACTAGTTCATCAGTTTACTTTATGAACTGCTGTTATTCTTTATCAGCTCCTTTATACTTTTCCCTTCACATGTTAAAAGAATTATCCTCTATTTTGTATATTCTGAAGATTACCAACCATCTTTTATAAATCCATCTTTAGAAGAATATTTGCAGCCTGCTTGTATTGTAGAAGTTGAATCAGTCTTTGTGCCTCAACTCATTTATAAAAATGACATCTGTATCCAAATTCCTTCTAAATATGATTAGCCATGTAACCTTGAAGAAAACAAAACTGATTCAAAACCTATGCAGAGCTTAGCACTTGTTGCCATAACCTTTGATCCTTGTCAACAAATTGTTATCCCTCATGATCAGCCCACAGCCTTTCAAATCAAAATCAGGATGAAGATGTTTAAGCCATTAAAACTTCCCTCTCATATTCATCCTTATCCTCTTGACTGTTATGAATATCTCCCTTGGTTTTCTGGAGAGAATCAAGCTTCAGCTGAAAGGCACTTGGAATCTTTTGAAGATTTTATTCACTATTTTCAGATTGTTCATGAGGATGTAATCATGAGATTTTTCTCTAAATCATTGATTAGAGATGCTGCTATATGGTTCAAGAGTTTAAGAGCTTACTCCATTGGATCTTGGATAGAATTCATTGATGCTTTTATGAAACATTGGGGCGGACACAAATCACTAGATTCTTACCTTGCTGATTTCTATGCTTTGAAGAGAGATCAGAATGAAACTTTGTCTACTTTCAATCAAAGATTTTACAGCATCTATCATGGCATGCCATCGTAGATCAGGCCCACAGAGACAACTACCATGATATATTATGTGATGGGACTGCATTCAAAACTTGCCCTTCTTCTGCTAGAAAGGAAATCTTCATCATTAAGCATTTTGTTTGAAGATGCTTTAGAGGTGGAGGAAAGCATTTGTGCTTCAAGGAGAATCCCAGAGCAGGTTGATTTTGAAAACCATCATCTACCCGAGCCAGATAAATATCAGTACACTTTAGATTTTGAGCAGGAAGGTAAGGAGTATAAAGCAGATTTAGAACAACAACAAGTAGGTGAATTTATTTCAGATTCAGGTTAGTATTCTTTAATATTTGCTGAGTATTCTAGAGACAGGTATGAGTCTGAAGTTTATGATCATTTTGTAAACCAGAATGAATCTAAGGTAACCGATGATTTCATAGGAAACTACATGTTCTTAGCTGATCATAGTCCTTGTCATTTAAACATTGCTCTATCATCATCTTCTGAGCACTATTTTAATGAGGAAATTGTAGTTTTTGATGATCACAAGTTGATCTCAAGAGAACCAGAAAGTGATCAATCTTCTAACAGAGGCACAGTCATGGATGAGCAGCTATTTCTCGAAGACCAGCATGTTTCTGATCTTCCTTTCAAGGATCCGATGGCAGCATTCATGGACTTATACTTTTCAGAGAACCTGAAGATTTCAGATTTCCTTAGCTTGCCATTGTTTATGGGTAAGTATGGTCTCCTAAATGAGTTCTTATCACTGCTGTTACATTTCAGACATCAACTGCTAATCAGTGATAAAGATGAGATTTCTTCAGTTTTAAAGTTGTTTGGATGGATGTTATGGAAGTCAACATTTACCTAACCCGATTGTAGATCTGGTTAGAGTAGGAGTAGATAAGAAAATAAGCTCGCTCTATGAGCAAGTAGACTCTTTCAGTTATTTGTTGTTGAATAAGTAGAGCAAGCTACAGGAAAGCTACATGTTTGCAGAAGATCAGTTGCACATAACAGATGACTCCATGCCCAATAGAATTGCAAGTTCAAAAGTATGATTTCCTTTTTTGTTGGTTTTTACAAAATGACTCCATGCCCAATGGAACACTAGGGATTTGGTTCTGAATTTTTGTTTTTCCAGGAAAGGCATCAGAGCTGTGGTTATTGGAACCTCATAGGGAGAATTCCATCCCCGAGTAGGAGCCAGATGTTATCTCCTCAAATAACATAGTCAAGTTTGTTTATTTTAGGTGATAGGAAGTCATTGAAAAAATACATTTCTAAATTTATTAAGGCTAATTTTTGAGAGCTTTAGGTATGTAATAAAGTTTGAAAAACATTGAATTTTGTTTTTTCTTCAAAAAAATCAAAACTCAGATTTCGATGGCTTAGGCGGACATTTTGACTGTTCATTAGCCACCAAAAGCAGAGCTTTCGGTAGCTGAAACGCGAAATTCGGGGCTATTTTAGCCACCGAAAGTGCATATTTTTTGAGCAATAAACTGCCTTGGGAAAACTCATTTTTCTCAGTCGTGGAGAGGCCATTTTTCATGCTCAAATAGTCGATTGACAACTAGATATCCTAATATTTCCAATGGTACTTTCCGATCTGCATTTAGAGCTCGGGAAGGCAGTCAAAAGTCCCCCGTAAGATGAGGCAATGTTTTCAGAAATGTGGCGTTTTTACTGTGCTGAGTCATCATTTTCAAATGATGATCCTGAGTGACTGGAGGATCATTTTGAGAAACCGTCAGATCCTTTTGTGCATAAAATGTCAAAGAAAAATAACCTCTTTCGGTTTTCTAAAATATGTTTTGATTTGGGAGATATATGTCAATATTTGAGCAGCATTTTCCAGAAATTTCTGTACTCTGTTTTTTCCAACCACCTCACAAATTCGAATTTGAGTTGGGTAACTAAATATAGGTGAAGTGGTTATGAGATCCATCTATTTTGGATCTATATAAGCTTGTAATGTTTCTATATAAAGGACCAAATAGAGGAGCAGAAGGGAATGAGGGGGTAGTCTTGAGTGATTGTGGATCGACTTTGAGAATTTGTCTAGACTCTTTGTAAACATATATCTTTTGAATGTATATTATAATATGAGATTCTTTCATTTATTTATTTATTATTATTATTTATTTATTTATTTTTATTTTTATTTTTTATTTTTTTTTTTTTAATTTTTTTTTTTTCTTCAGATCCTCATTCTTTTGTCTTTTCTATGCTTGTGAGTGAATGTTATATACATTTATCTATGTTTGACTAATGATAGATAACTGTCATCTTGTCTATTCATTGATAGACTAGGCTCATAAGTGTTTCTTCCTTGTTATAGCCGGCCATTCGCATATGCTCTGTGTATGTATTTCTGCTAATATAATAAGTATTAAGGATTTTAGGTTTCCGTGGTTTGCAGTGTTTGAAAAGGTATTCGGATGATCCACGGTGGTCATTTTCGTAGTCGACGTTTCGAATCCCAAGCTGGATTCATCATCAGGACATAATATGTTGTAAGAAGTTGCTCATCTGCATATAAATAGTTAGGGATGCCTTCTCATCTTCTCGTCTTTTCATCTTCTACATCTTCATCTTTTCACATTCAACTTCAACCACGATGTTCTAGAAATTAAAAATCATTATTGAAATAATGATTATTAAAACCTTTACTAATGAAATAATACCACTATATAATAATAAAGTTCTAGCTAATTAATAATTGATAATTGATTATTAATAATAAAATCATTAAATGACCTTCACAATAAAACTATATAGTTTTTATTTCTCAAAATCAACCAGTCACATTAATAATCAAATATTAATAATAATTATTAATGGTCCATATGATTATTAAAAACCTTTACTAATAAAATAATACAACTATATAACAATAAAGGTCCAAATAAAGATCTCAATGATAGCTAACTAATTAATAATTGATTCTTAATAATAAAATCATTAAAAAGTATAATCAAATGACCTTCACAATAATAAAATAAAACTATATAGTATTTATTTCTCTAAAGGTCTCACAATCAACAAAAATGACCACCGTGGATCATCCGAATACCTTTTCAAATAATAAGTATTCTTTATACATCCATCATATCCTTTAAAACTATCTGAACAGTGTAATAGAAAGCCTTGTTGGTCTGAGTACATTCATGTGTGTCTGAGTGAGTGAGTTTATGAGCAAGTTACTCGACTTGATCCATCCTTTACCTTCTTAAGAATTTAAGTTACCAAGATCATTCCCTTTACAGTTAGGGAAAGACTCTTGGAGGTCTAACAAAATGGATGATGGGATGCCATGGATTGTAGGTCAATAATCCTTTTATATTGGGTTGATTAACTACTAAAAGTGCATGTTCACAGGCCCATTGTAATCTTGGTTAGGATGTAGTAGTGGGCCAAATCTATGTTCCATAGTCATATGATGAACATTTGCCACCTGTATTGAAGGTCATTAATTGGATTTATGCATGTATAAAGGTTGTGGGATAAAAGGATTCTATAGCCAATTCATTTCCTTTAATTCATATCTTGAAAAGTGTTCATAAAAGACACTTAGTGATTATGGAACAATTATGCAATCATTCTATAAAAATAACACTTCATAGCCAGTGAAACATCATTCGTAACTCATTAAGAGATTTATCATTATCACTCATTCATTAGCATACAAGAAAAATCATATATTTTCAACACAAAAACTCATAAATATTTCCAAAATAACGATTGCAAGCATTTAATTAATAAACTATTAATGGTTAAAGGATTCGTAAGTACAATAGGTATTGAGCTTACGAATGGAAATGTATAAGGTTTATGGGGAGGAAAAGTAGCTCGTAAATATGAGAAAAATAAGTCAAGTCTAGGGCTCATAAGGGGCATCATGGGTTCATGGAAAATTACTCTTCTCAATTTCAAGTCTAGTCTAATAAATAAATTTTATTTATCCATAAAAATATCCTATCTTTGGACAAATGATAGTACTCTTATTTTCCAAATTCTGTCTCCATATTATTTCTCTTTTATTGATAGATCTTGACACACCTCTTCACACCACTTATTTCTCTTTTATTGATAGATCTTGACACACCTCTTCACACCACTTATCATTCTTAGATCACATCTTAGTAAATGTCTTAAAATATGAATTAGGTTGTGATATTGTTCCCATATTCCATGTTTGACTCAAGCCATTTGCCTCTCAGATTCTCTTTTCCTTTTATATGCAATATCTCATAGTCATAATTTCTTATAAATTTCACCCAATGCCACTACTCACGGTTCAACTTTGGTAAAGTTTACAAGTATCTCAAGCTCTCATGATCTATTTATAGTTGAAAACTTATGTCAATCAAGTAATGCTTCCATGCCTTTAGGGCATGTATTATTGAAAATAGATCCAAGTCATGAGTTGGGTACTTCCTCTCATAAACATTTAACTTTCTTCATTCATAACTTACTACTCTTCCTGTTGATGTATATGTAACTTTGGACTGTATTTCATCTATGTATTTCATATATATTTATTGTATCCTTATTAGAGATGTGTTATTCCTCTATAAGGAAGTGTCATCATGTGGATTGACAAGTGTCACAAGTGTGTGTACTTGCCGATGGGTTATTAGACCACCATGTGTGGGGTCAGCCCTGAAATATATATTATATGGTGGGTGTACCTAGCTAGACAAGTTGGCCCCATAAGGTCACTGGGCAAACAGGTTAGTATAAATAGAGATCAGGAGATCTCTATTTAGATCATTCAAAAAGTCACATCTCTCTCACTCAGAAAGTGGCGCACTAGTGAGGAGAAGGATCATCTGCTTCTAGGAGACTATCTCAAGTGTATTTTGGTTGTACTTTGGTTGAGCCATTGCTCTCTCTATCTCTAAGGAAGTTGTGGGGTTTTTCACCTTAGGGTTTTCCCCACGGAAACTCTGTGTCTCTTGTCTCTCATGCTTTTGATTCTTGTGATGCTTTTCATGCTTATTGTGATTGTTATGCATTGATATACTGTATATGTTATTCTCTTAGTGAAGATCCTAGAGTTTTGTGAATTAATGCTCAAAATTTAACATGGTATCAGAGCTAACCTGAGAAGAAGACATTTTGCAGTGACAAAAACTTGAGTTTCTTGTTTATTGGGTTTCTCTCCAAAGATTTTGGAAAAGCAGTATAGTAGATTGACTCTACTCATCAAGGAGAATCTATCTGTCCAATCAGAATTCAATTCTGAGCATTTTCAGATTTGGCCCTAAACATTAGGGTTTCCACAAAAATAGGAATTTCTGAAATCTGAAGACATAGCTTGAAGCTCCTTGCAAAAATCAAAGTTTAGAGCTTTGGATCGAGATTTTTGGCTGGGTAGATCTACGGGAAACTCAAACCCTAATTCAGGGTTCTCCCTAGTGAACCTAGGATGACAAAAAGGAAAATCTGAAGGGTAAAGCTTTGCTGATCTCAAATTATGAATACACCAGGCTGATCAGCTCATCAAGGCGCATCTTTCTATCCTTTCAGAAAATTGAAATTCACATTTTTAATTTTTAGGGTTTTTTCGACAAACCCTAATCCGGGACTAGATCTAGTTTTCAGCATTTCAAGTGGTAAGACCTAAATATTTTCTATTTCCATTTGAAGTACTCTTTAAGATGTCTCACCACACCAAGCTTGAGGATAAGCTTGAAGGAGTTGATAACTTCCGAGCTTGGAAGTATAGGATTGGGTTAATCCCGGAAGAGAATGAGTTGGACTCAAATGTAAAAGAAGACATCCCTATCCTAGAGGATGAAGAGGCTAAGGTATTGCATAAGAAGAACTTGGTCAAGGCAAAGAGAATCATTGCTGATTCTATCAAAGACCATCTCATACCCCATGTGTCTTCTCTAAAGACACCCAAGGAGATGTTTGACTCTTTGACCAAGCTATTTGAAGGGAAGAACATAAATCGGAAGATGACCCTGCGGAACCAATTGAAAGGAGTAAAGTTTCAGAATGGAGAAATTATTCAATCTTATTTTTCAAGGGTCTCCCAGATCAAGGAACAACTAGAAGCAGTGGATGAAATGGTGGAGAATGGTGAATTGGTGATGAATACTCTAAATGGCCTACCCAGGTCATGGGATTCCTTTATTCAAGGAATTTGTGCAAGGAAGAAGTTGATCTCCTTCAACAGATTGCGGGAAGAATGCTCTCAAGAAGAATCTAGGCTTGTGGCCTGAGAAGAAAAGACGGGAAATGAAGATCAAGCTCTCACAACACATGCCAGGAAAGGCAAGTCCAAGAAGGAATCATCTCATAACAGGAGATTCTCACACCACCATTATCATAAAGATAAGAAAGATCTCAGATGCTTCAATTGCAATGAGAAGGGACAGTTTGCTTCAGATTGTCCCAAGAAGAAGAAAGACAGCAACAACAACTTCAATAAGAAGAAGAAGAATAACAAAAGAAGATATCATGCTCATGCTGCCAAAGATGATGAACCCCCAAAGAAGAAGGCTAGGGTAGAAAGTGATAGTGATGATGACTCATCAAGTGAAGAAGAATATGTTCTAATTTCTGCTCTCACAGGTACTATCTCCCATGGTTGTAATGATTGGTTGATTGATAGTGGGGCTTCCAAACACATGACTGGGTTTAAGGAATCATTTGTGAATCTATCTGAACATGAATCACCCCATAAGGTGAAACTTGGGGATGATTATCAATACCCAATCAAAGGAAGTGGTGAAGCCTCCTACAACTTAGATTCTGGAAAATCTTTGAAGATGAAAGAAGTCCTTTATGTACCTGGGCTCAAGAAGAACTTACTCTCCATCTCTGCATTGGATGCAAAAGGTATGATGGTTGCATTTGTGGATGGCCAAGTCCTAATGTGGCCAAAGGGAAAGAACATAGATGATGCAATAGTGATTGGAGAGTAAGAGGGAGGTTTGTATAAATTGAAGGGACAACTTGAACATGCCATGGTACATGAATCCATGGAGCCAAGTGAACTTTGGCATAGAAGACTTGATCATATGCACTATAGAACACTTCCAATTGCAAGCAAGGCTATAGAGGGTCTTCCTGAAATCAAGACCAAACATGAAGGTGTTTGCAAAGGATGTGCAAAAGGTAAGAACATTAAGAAGGCTTTCCCAAGCAGTGAAAGCAAGGAAAAAGACATCCTGGAAATCATCCACTCAGATGTATGTGGTCCTATGTCATCCAGTTCTCTGAGTGGGTATGTTTACTATGTCTCATTTATTGATGAATTCTCCAGGAAGACTTGGGTATACTTCTTGAAGAAAAAAGATGAGGTGTTTGATAAATTCAAGGAATTCAAAATCTTGATGGAGAATCAAACTGACAAGAAGATCAAAACATTCAGATCCGACAATGGTGGAGAATTCACCTCAGGTGACTTCAAGAAGCTTTGTAGTGATTCAGGGATTAAGAGGGAGTTGAATACTCCTTATAATCCTCAACAGAATGGAGTTGCAGAAAGGAAGAACAAAACAATCATGGTAGCAGCAAGGGCAATGCTGCATGACTAGGATCTACCTATGCATCTATGGGCAGAAGCAGCTAGAACAGTTGTATATGTGTAGAACATAACACCCCACAAGATATTGGACAACAAGACACCAGAAGAGGTATTTTTTGGTAAGAAACCTGAACTCAACCATCTCATAAAATTTGGTTGTCCACTATACTCTCATGTCCCAAAGGAAAAGATGACTAAACTAGATCCTTCAGGAAAGAAGGGTATCTTTGTGGGTTACAGTGAAAGCTCGAAGGCTTACAGAATATACTTTCCAGGGTTCAAGAAGATTGAGGTCAACAAGGATAAATATAAGTTCAAGGACAGGTAATCCAGGAAGTAAAGATCAAGAGGGAGCACACTCCAGCAGCTCCTGCAAGAATGCAGATTTTCAGAGGGAGTTGACCATCTTCCTACATTCCACAACAGAAAGGTGTAGAAGAAGCTACTTCAGCAGCTCCTACTAGGAAGCAAAGACTCAGAGGGAGTCCACCCAACAAACAAACAAATATAAGTATTTCAATTATCATTTCTTTCCTATTTTGTTTGTTTAAATAATATTATGCTTATGTTCCTAGACCTAGGAGATGTATTGTGCATATTAGAATGATTGCATTTATGAACAGTATACTACTAATATGCATGTGATGGGTAAGTGGCCTATGGCACTGTACAACATTCCAGTGCTACTTATCTAGAATGAAACCTCTTTGCTGACATGTTGGGAGTAGTGCAAAATCTTAACAATGTTCTGGTAGAGACTGGAAGGCATCTAGAAAGTTGTGGAACATGGATAAATGTTGTATTGAAGCATTGGCTAAGATAAATGCATGACTGCATGACATATTTATTTATGTGTAAAGAATTTGTTCTAAAAATTATGAGATGTTTCTAATCATGCAATTTAACTTGTTTTGTAGGAAAGACCATATATCTTCACCTACAAAAGGACTACAACATTTATTCCAGCAACAAAGATATCTATCGAAGATATTGAAGTTCCCAGGATCTGGGATAAAGAAATGGGATGCCATGATCCATCGATCATGAAGAAGATGTTTGAGATGCAATCCCAAGACCTGACAGGGAGTCACATGTGTGCATATTGAAGAAATCCTTGTAAGGCTTGTAGCAAGCTCCTAGAACTTGGTGTGATACAAAGAGGAATCTTGCTGCTGAGTTCGATATGAAAGATTTGGGAATGATGCATTATTTCCTAGGTATGGAGGTGTGGCAGAGTGCAGGTGGGATCTTCCTTGGTCAAGGGAAGTACACAGTAGATATCTTGAAGAGATTCGGGATGATGGATTGCAAGGCCATGGCCACACCTATGGCATCGAATTTGAAGCTTCTATGTGATGCTTCATCTGAGCCGGTTGATGTCTCTATGTATCGTCAGATGATTAGGTCCTTGATGTACCTGATGAACACAAGACCAGATATTTGCTTTGCGGTGAACACATTGAGTCAGTTCCTGACATATCCGAGGAGTGTTCATCTGGTTGCTGTAAAGCATGTTCTGGGGTACCTGAAGGGTATAGTGGATTATGGGCTCAAGTACGAGGCGAATCAAAAGTTTAACCTGCAGGGTTATGTTGATTCAGATTGGGCTGGTAGTGCTGCAGATAGGAAGAGCACATCTGGGTGCTACTTCAGTATGGGATCAGGTGTGATCTCTTGGTTTAGCAGGAAATAGTCCTGTGTAGCACTGAGTACAGCTGAGGCAAAGTATGTTGCAGCCTGTTCAGCTAGTTGTGAGGCAGTATGGATACGGAAGCTACTGTCTGAATTATTTGATCTCCCGTTGGATGCTATTGGTATCTTATGTGATAACCAGAGTTGTGTGAAGCTGTCTGAGAACCCAGTTTCATGACAGGTTGAAACACATAGAGATCAAATATCACTATATCAGGGATATGGTGCAGAGAGGAGCTATGAAGCTCCTGTATGTTGCGACGGATGAGCAGATTGCAGATGTACTGACGAAGCCACTAGCCAGGGTGAAGTTCGAGTACTTCAGAGAGAGGCTTGGTGTTCTTCAGATTGATGACACTTCGAGGAAGAAGTGATGGACACATTTGTTGAATCCATTCCAAGCATGTTGGAAGGAGGATCCTTCACATGGTTGTGGATGTAAGCGCTGGATGATGAGCATCAAGATGATGTTCTGCTTTCTGCTTTGTATGATCAATTGGATCATTTTTATGTATGTATGTATGCATCATGTTGGATGCTGGATATGATCAGTTGGATCATTTATATGTATATGTATGTACGCATCATGTTGGATGCTGGATACGATCAGTTGGATCATTTATATGTATGTACGCATCATGTTGGATGCTGGATATGATCGGTTGGATCATGTGTATGTATTTTGTATAAGCATCATGTTGGATGCTTGGACCATGTATCTGTATATGTATCAGGTGGATACATCGTATGATCAGGTAGATCACGTATGTTGATATGTATCATGTATTTATATTTGTATCAGGTGGATACACTATGTGATCAGGTGGATCATGTATGATGATATGTATCAGGTAGATACTTGGTATGCATTAGGTAGATGCATTGTATGATCAGGATGATCATGGATGATGAGCTTCAGGATGTTGCTCCAGATGACATGTAGCAGGATGTTGCAGTGTTGATGATCAGGATGATCATGTGTACATCAGGATGACGTATGGTGAGTATCAGATTGATACTTTGTGGCCGTGGAACAGGTTGTGCAGATAAGCATGTAATTTGTTCCCTGGGAGATTTGCAGATAGTCTTTTGAGGTTTTTCCTATGGCATGTAATTTGTACCCTGGGATATCTGGAAAATGCTCTTTGGAGGTTTTGCTTGGGAGGACATATAATTTGTGCCCTGGGAGATCTGCAGATAGTCTTTTGAGGTTTTTCCTATGACATGTAATATGTGCCCTGGTATATCTAGCAGATGCTCTTTCAAGGTTTTGTCCTATGGCATGTAATTTGTGCCCTGGGAGATTCGATAGGTTGAGCTGTGTGCTCGTAATCAGTCCTGGGATGCTCTTTCAAGGATTTTGCCATGACCACATGTAATTTGTGCCCTGGGAGATCCGATAGGTTGAGCCTTGTGCTCGTAATCAGTCCTAGGATGCTCTTTCGAGGTTTTGTGGTGACCGCATGTAATTTGTGCCCTAGGAGATCCAATAGGTTGAGCCTTGTGCTCGTAATCAGTCCTAGGATGCTCTTTCAAGGTTTTGTGGTGGGGTCACATGTAATAAGTCCTGGAGATCTGGACAGGATGAAAAAGGCCTCAGATGCTCTTTAGGGTTCTTGCTAGTCAAGAGACTCTTTTAAGGTTTTGTGACGCACGTAATAAGTCTTGATATTTCCACAGTATGGCCAGTGATGATGAAGACCTGCAGGTGGTGGGCCTACATCTAGTATGAAAAAGGACTGGCTCTGTAGAAATTCCTATGACGAGTAGAGTCAGAGATTGGTTGAGATAGCAGCAGCAATGACGATGATGACGACGATGCATCAATGACGATGATCCCAAGAAGAAGACTTGTCTAGCAGATCTGTGTCGAGAAATACCTTCCTAGTTAAGAGGGAGTGTTGATGTATATGTAACTTAGGAATGTATTTCATATATATTTATTGTATCCTTATTAGAGATGTGTTATTCCTCTATAAGGAAGTGTTGTCATGTGGATTGACAAGTGTCGCAAGTGTGTGTACTTGCTGATGGGTTATTAGACCACCATGTTTGGGGTCGGCCCTGAAATATATATTATATGGTGGGTGTACCTAGCTAGACAAGTCGGCCCCATAAGGTCACTGGGCAAACATGTTAGTATAAACAGAGATCAGGAGATCTCTATTTAGATCATTTGAAAAGTCACATCTCTCTCACTTAGAAAGTGGCACACTAGTGAGGAGGAGGATCATTTGCTTCTAGGAGACTATCTCAAGTGTATTTTGGTTGTACTTTGGTTGAGCCATTGCTCTCTCTATCTCTGAGGAAGTTGTGGAGTTTTTCACCTTAGGGTTTTCCCCATGGAAACTCTGTGTCTCTTGTCTCTCATGCTTTTGATTCTTGTGATGCTTGTGATGCTTATTGTGATTTTTATGCATTGATATACTGTATATGTTATTCTCTCAGTGAAGATCCTAAAGTATTGTGAATTAATGCTGAAAATTTAACACTTCCCTCATACACTATTACTCCCCTATTGCATTCATCACTTACATTAGTGCAAACCAATAAGTCTTTATCAAAATAAGAAAGTATCAACATATATGCTAACATGAGAAGTTTCATAAGCTCTTGAAATATTTATTCATTTAAGATTGTACATAGAAACTTGATCCCTTTCTCTTGCAACTTTGACAAGGGTCCTACAATCTTTCAAAAACCTTCAATAAATATTTGATAATATCTAGCTAATCCAAAGAATATTCTTATCTTAAGAATCATTATTTGGGTTGGATAATTAGATATAGATTATCTCTTATTGGGATCCTATTTCAGTCCTTCATATATGACGTGCTAAAGACACTAAATCTATTTCTTGAAGAACTAACACTTTTTTTGTGTAAGTGAGTATGCTATATATTAATATTCAACAAATGAGGTACATAGTTCTGCTGTTATAACCCAAACCCCAATTTTCCAAATCTGTAATCCCACCATCCATACCAATACACTACCAGTACCCATCCTTAATCAGAATTAGACATACCCCTCCCCCGTGGGATAAAACATGGTAATTACAGTTCTCCATATCCTTAACATTCTCAGAACCATGCTTATATTGGACCAACGAAAAAATGCCATTACAACTTTACCCATCTATACCAACTTATCCGCAGTCCCATGAAGACTAAACCAACAAACCATAAGAACCTATAGACAC